>CBVK0100455424.1:0-12149 GCA_900067695.1 Picea abies
TTCACTTTATTATTTACCTTCTAAAATCTCTTAAACCACTTTAACTACTTTGACCTTTTGGGGCTTCTAGATGACATGTGAGGGTCCTCCAACTTCGTACGACCATAAATCTCAAACCATGAGGAGTTATGTGACATTCCACATACCACCAGAAATTTTATGACATGTATTATCCATATAGAATAGTATTACCTAAAAATATATCAAAACTCATACCATTATCCATCAAACAAATTTGGGTCCATTACCCAAACCTGGGTTCTCCAACTTCTCATGGCCATAACTCTCTAACCATGAGGAGTTATGTGACGTTCCATATACCACCGGAAATGGAATGAAAATAATTATCAATCTAGGATAGTTTCACTGACAAATTCATTGACCTTCATCTCATTATTCCACAAATAAGCATGGGTTCTCTAATCATACTTATAGGATAACTCAATCCGCAAAGCGTCTTCCCATGAGGGATTTCACCATAAGGGGACCACTTTGGAGTTCATCCATTTGTACTTATTATCAACCATGACAAGACAATAACGATTCATCAAACAACCTTGGGTCCATTACCCAAACCTTTGTGCTACCAGGATTTCTTCAAGGGTTGACATCAATGACAACCAACCTTAATCAACATAAATCTTACCTTCCATAAAGTTTTTAAGATGCTTATGTTGTTATGGGATGACAACCTTGTCCAAAAGAGTAACATAAAATTTGATATTAGCCAATTGATTAAGGATATTGTATCTAGACAAGGGAAGAGGAGAAGACACTCCTTGATTATTCGAAGTTCTAACAGCTTGTGTATCAACACTTTGAGAAGATGAGCTTGGGGTGGAAGAAGTGTGGGGAAGGTCATATTTGCCTTTGGAATTGTAAGATTTATTTCTGCTATTAATTACCATAACATCTTCTAGTTCAACCCAATCTAAAATAACGATCGTGGTATCGAGCCTTTTGCCAAAGATCTTATCCCTAGGATTTCTCTTAACTTCGCAAGTACTCTCCTCATGATTTTCTTCGCAGAAGTTACACCAACTGTGAGCCATTATGGCCTTTGGCTAAAAATTGTTTTCATAGTATTCCTAAAAGGTGCTAAGGAAGAAGAAGAAGCCCCAAGAGAAAAGGAAGAGGGATTTCCTGTTCGTTCGTAGGTTATCATCCTATTATTCATATCTTGCATGAGTTGTAGGAGGGCATACATGTATGTTTGTTTGACCAAGTCTCCTTTAGGGAGACCCGTTCTTTCGAGTTGCTCTTCACATTCTAGGCAAGTCTATAGGGCGTAACCGATATTGTCAATAACCTTCTCTTCAATTCTATGACAATAAGGGTAAGGTAATGCATTATAATAATGCATGAAAGCAACCTGATTTTGAGGGCAGATTAGTTTGGGGATTTGATTATATAATTTGGTGAAGCGAAGGTTAAAATATTTAATGGTTTCACCATCGTTATAGGAAATATTTTTGTATTCCCTTAACTACTCAGCTGGACTCTTGGGTTGTCCATTAGTGGACTTGAACCAATAAATCAATTCTTCCCAAGTGGAAAGGATTTTGGGAGGGAGGTCAAAAAAATATACTGCACCTTTCCCTTCAAGGGTGTTGACAAATAAACGCATGCAAGTGTCTTTATCATTAGCCCCTATGTTATGAAAAACATTAGAAATGCCACCAGGTGTTCATTTGAAGTAACAATACCATTTCCTGAGAACCTAGGTAAATGATCCTTGAATTTTGGTAGTGGGTGAGTGGTTGGTGCAAGATTCAAGGGAGATGATACATGCCATGGGGTGGTTGTAGCATCTTCCTCAAATTGGAAAAGTCCATATTTCTTTATGATATAACAGGATTGGTAGTGGATTGAATAGGGAATTGATGACTGTAGATACTACCAATTACTGATGAAGCATAAGGTTGTGAGGAGGAGGCACCTCCGGTGCCACTACCGCTACCCGCATATGTCATGTTGAAAGTGATATGTATGGGTGATAAAGATGAATTGGCGGAATCATATAAGGTTCAACTAAGAGCACTTTGTTGTGTTGATAAGACAATTTTCCTCCTTATTTCAAAAATAGGGGTAGCTTCAGGGGACAACCCTCTTCTCCTTCAAGAAATGTGAGGATTGAAGGACATGAAAAAAAACCGAAAAGGGGGGTTACTGTTGATTTCTAGGTTACCTTTGCCTGGCTTCCCAATGTTCGGGAATAATTATGTCCCTTTCAATTACTTCACAAGATCGTTCAAGTTCAGCACACGTACTAACATTTCCTAAAATAGTGTTAAATAAAGTCAATGAAATGTTGGTTTGGTCATCAAGACCATTTCCAATATTGGGTTGTCTCATAACAAGTACTGTCATGGAAAAAAAATCAGTCAAAGAGTAATCAGATAAAATAAAAAAATAATATACAATTAACTGGAGAGATATGGAAGATCTCCCCAGTATGGTCGCCAAATAAATGTTGAGGAAAAGGTATGAGGAACCTTACTCAAGCATTTTCAGATCTTGTTGGGCTAAGGCAAGATAGTTGGGAATGTTACCCGGGGTTTATAGCCTTAAAATAAAAGAAGAAATCACTTAATCCACAGGTATTAAGTATGAGGGACCAAGGCTGGTTATATATATATTAAATGTAGTTGTGCAAAAGAAATAAACTAAGAAATAAATTACATGAGTATGTACATGGATAAGAGACAAGGATAAAAGAAAAATCCGAACCAAATCATCAAAATACACATGTGAGACTAAAATCATAAATCTGTTTTTTATATTGATTTCATTCTGAGATATAAAGCTGAATTCACTTTACAAACCCCTCCGATGGTAGATACCAAAGTCATATTTAGAAGCCTCTGATGCGAACCATACAAAAATACTCTGACAACAAAACAAAACTGAAGCTAAAGATCTGGATCAACTTGCCACAAAATTTTGTCACTTGACTCTGCAAAATATTCTTTATCAGTCATGAAATTTAATTCATAAACAAACAAGAACACACAGACTACCAAAGATAAAGCATACACATTTAAAGATAAGCAGTTGAAACATATGATTCAATTTTGAATCCTGCTGCCTTTAATAAGACCCCGCTGTCATCAAGATGGCTAAGCCTTATAGTAAACTCAAAATGAATGAATAATGGAAATATCCACAAGTATAGAGCAAACCTTATAACAAAAGTTCTCCTTCTATTCTCTCTTACCCCCTTGTCTCTTCATTTCATTAAGCTTTTATTCTTTTCCAATAAGTTATGGTTGTTCAACTACCTTTCTTTTGTTAGGCTTAATTAGATTAACTAATTAGTTGAGACAAATAAATAATAATAAATATATAGATAATGGTCTATTTAAATAATAACTAAATAGGTGCGACCCCTTGTCACTCCAATTTTCATTTCTTTTATAATCATCAAAACATGAAGTATAATACCCCAAACATTTATTTCAAATATCCGCCTTGTAACTCCCATCCTCATATTAATAATCAAATATTTTAATATCAACAAAATAGAACATGACTATATCCCAAAAATAACATTATATCCATGCTATCCAAAATCCTGTCTAAATATGTGTTTTCTATCCAAAATGCTATCAAAATAAAAAGACTATCCTCAAAAGAAAATAGCATTAACAACGTTAAAAACCATATTTGTTGTGAGATGCATTTTTTCTATTTTCACTGCTGCCTCTTTTTAATCCCAACTTTGATTTATCTTGTGCAAATATTAGAGCCAACATCATCATTATATTCATAGTAGAGATATAGTTCATGAATGTCGAGGTAAGAATCAACATATCTGTGAGGAAAATGCCAGAAATCCAACAAGCACCACTATTCCTTCAATGGCCAAGCAAAACGAAGGAAACACTAGCCAAAGTAACCAACACAAGCGCAAACAAAGTGAGGGTGGTGAGCTAGAGGTAGGGTAAGGATGATGTGCTGTAATTGCACATCGTTTCCCACATTAATTGTCACCCACTGTTGAAGGAAAATCTCCCTACGGACAGGTAGATCTCCTCTTGAGAGCTAAACTCTTAACTCTTAAGATAGAAGACGCTTAACATGGACACTGACTTCCTTTTAGATCTATACAAACTAATGCATGAGGAGGAAGGAGAAGAGAAGTACCTCTTATCGACATTTGTCCCTGCACGCTCCGAGTTGAGCCCCAATCTTTCGCTACTCGATGAGCCCTGTAGACAAACGATAGTACAACCACTTCCTACTCTATTGATATTAGCTTGAAATGGATCTATCTATCAGAGACAAGTTCATGTGAAATTAAACACAAACTAGAAAGAAACAGGCCAAGCGTGTCATATTAATGAGAACAATGACATAAGTAACTTACAACCGTAGATGCGAATGCAATGGCTTCGTCAAGTCCCCTTTGTCTAACCCTTTCTCAAAGGATCTACGATCCGGATGACAACAACTTCATTGATTAATTTCCTCTAGTTCACTGTATGTTTCCTATGAGATCATAGGTTTCATGCTTCCAATGCTTCCCCCTTTTCACCATGATAGAGCCTGTTTATGTAGGTTTAGAGAGGCTTAACCTCTTGAGGTATCTTTAGGGTAAGTTGAGGATTTACCTCCTTAAGCCAGGGATCTTCTCCTAAGATCATGGCTGAACCAGGAATTCAAATGCAATTGCCTTCCAAGATTTAAAGATCCTCCCCTTATTCTCCTCAATAGATCAACTGCTGCCCAGAATAGGCAGCGCTCCCTCAAAAAGGCCATCAAAGCGCTATAGCACTCCCTAGTAGACTTTAGGCGGGCACCAACACTCTAAATATCTATAATTCTCCTTCAGAGGGGCAGTTTGGTGTTACAACACTCCCTAGCACCTTATAGGGGAGCGCCAACGCTCCTAAGGGTGATGTGGGGGAGTGCTCTCCTCTAAAACCTTAGTTTGAAAGCTTCTTTCAGGTGGCAAGAGATACCTGACTTCAGTTAACCATCCCTCTTCCTCCAAATTAGGTGTTTGAGGTATTCTAAGTGTCTCCTTAGTGTCATCATCATGGCAGTATGCTTTGCTTGACATTTGCGATACTTGTGAACAACATGCGACACTTGCGACAGTTGTGAGCAACATGCGACACTTGTGACACTTATCAAAGCGAGTAATGTTGATGTGTAACACCCACCACAACCAAGTATGGAGCACACCCAAACCACCATAACATTTTCACAAAGTACATAGTTAACCATATGTATCGAATTCGCCACCAAAATATTACTTCCATTTTACAAATCGAATCGACCTCCCCACATTAATCTCATAAGTCTTATAAGTATGTTCAACACTTAGCACCAAAACATGTCCCACATTTATTACTAATGAAGGATTTCCATTCCATAACATATCAATTGTCCAAAACATATACAAGTATACCATAAGTGAAATACAACATAACTATATGCCAAAATATATGTGTAGCTAGGATGAACCAAGATTCTTATCAAAACAAATTGTTTCCTTCTCCTTTTCTTTTTAAATCAAATTGCTAGTGCACCCATCATTCATCCATTTTACATGGAAAGCAACTCGAATTTCTGGGTTTATTCTCAAACTGTAGAATCATTTTTGCAAGGTAGTCATGAGCGCAAATTAGTGGAGTGTCTTTCATCATTATTTACACAAATGGGTCCCACCTATTTAGTATATTATTAAATATATATAATTAATAAGGCATTGCAACCCATTTGCAGGCAGGGATTCCATGTTGTGCTTTTGGGCATCAACACTCCGCCCACATGGTCTCCTCGTGCTCCCATGTAGTTTCTTCATGACCATAGCAAGTCCATTGAAGCTTTACGAATTCCATGGATTTTATCCTAAGCACTTTGACTTTCCAATCCAGGATGCACACTAGTTCCACCTAAAAGTCCCCCTAGTGTTCCACTTGGATCACAATACAATCAATTACATGGTTAATATCATGCTCATATTTTTTCAATAAAGACACATGAAACACGTTATGAATTCTCATGGATGCAGGCAATGCAAACATGTATGCAATTGGGCCTATATTTTTCCAAGACTTCAAATGGCCCATAGTATCTCACTGCCAACTTTGGGAAACTTCCCAATCTTAGCGAGCTCCTTTTATCCTTTACTTTTAAAAAAACATGCTTTCCCTCTTTGAATTGTCTGTATGTCATGTTTTAATTTGCATAACTCTTTTTCCCATCTTGTGCAACATTTAAATTCTACATGATCTTTACCATCTCCTCTTCCATTTCCTTTAGCAATTCTGGCCCAATAATTGCTTTGTCTGTTGGGTTATCCCAGCTCACTGGCATGTTGCATTTTTTTCCATACAAGGCCTCAAACGGGCTCATCTTCAATGATGCATGGTACCCATTATTGTAGGAAAACTCAACCAAGTAAATATAGTATTCCCACTTGGATGGCTAGTCCATTACATACATTCTTAGAATATATTCAATTATCATGTAATCCTCTCAATTTTCCCATCTGACTCTGGGTGATATGTTGTATTGAAATTTAAATTTGTCCCAAATCCCTTAAACAACCCCTTCCAGATTTTTGAGATGAACTTGGGATCTCTATGATAACCAATTGCCTTAGGAACTCCTTGTAGCATGATAATTTCCTTCATGTAAATTTTTGCATTGTTGTCTATCTTGTGAGTTGTCTTCATTAGAATAAAATGTGCATCCTTAGTTAATTTATCCACCACTACCATGATGGAATCATGGTGCCTCATTGTTTTGGGCAGCTTAGTAATAAAATCAACAGTAAAAACTTCCCATTTCTACTCAGTAATGGGAAAAGGTTGTAGCATTCTAGTAGGATTTCTATGCTCATCCTTTACCTTTTGACATTCTATGCATATGGCTATGTAATCAACCAGATCTTTCTTTATCCCTGGCCAAAAGTATTAGCTTCTTACAACTACAATTGATTTTAGATATCTTGGGTTCCCAACATAAGGCACATTGTGAATTTCCATTAGCACTATATTTTTTCATCTCTTTGGACTTTGGTACATATGTTTTTCTCCTATACATGAGGATTCCAACCTCTTTCAGCTCAAAATATTTAAATTTGTGCTAAAAATTAATTTTTTGTAATGCTTTTTTATTTGCAAATAGTGCTAATCTGAATTTGCAGCCTCTAAAATTATTTCTTTTAAATCAAACATGTATATGCTAATGGTTGTAGCATGCATCACATGCACTCTCCAGCTGAGTGCATATGCCACTTTATTCTCCTTGTTGGACCACATTTTCTGTTAAACCAAAAGGATGACCTATTAGTTTCCGACACAACCGCTAGATTTAATGGATCCATGGGAGGTTTTTAAACCATGTCATGAGTCCCAAAGGAGGTGTTGACCACCAAGTCAGCAATCTCCCCCTCAACACCAATTGAGGTACTTAGCACCAACCGAGTGTACTCGAACCCACTACGTTTCACTCTGATACCAATTCTTGGACACCTATTAGTTTTTTATACAACCACTAGAGTTAATGGATCCAAAAGAGGATGTTAAACCATGTCACAAGTCCCGAAGGAGGTGCTAACCACCAAGTCAACAATGCTCCTTGCCTTTAATATGTTTTATATCAAAGTCATATTCATTGAGGAGTTCCAACCATTTAACTTATCTCACATTCAAGGTTGGTTGTCCAAATAAATATTTCAAACCACCATGGTTTGTTCTCAACTCAAATCTTTTGCTCATGAGATAATGCCTCCACATTTTTAAGGCATGGACTATGGCCACTAGCTCTAAGTTATATGTGGAATAGTTCCTCTCATGTTCTTTCAACTTCCTTGACTCATAACATACCGCATGCCCATTTTGCATGAGGACTCCACCAAGCCCTCCCTTGCATGCATCAATGCATACAAAAAAATCTTCATTTGGGTCTACAATCTTCAATATTGGTGCACTTGTCAAAATATTCTTCAATTGTTGAAAGCTTTCTTAAAACTCAGAAGTCCATTCAAAATTTACACCCTTCTTTTGCAAAGAAGTAGTTGGGTTTACAATTTTTGAAAAACCTTTAATGAATCTTTTTTAATAACCTACAAGTCCCATTTAGGATCTAACATATGTAACATTCTTTGGTGTTGGCCATCCTCTAATGGCCTCTATCCACTACAAGGAGAAAACCTTCTAGCGAATATTTTTGCGGAGGTTTTAACAGAGGTTTTAATAGATGTTCCATACAACTACATTTTTTTGGGAGGGCAAAGGTTGTAGCGAATGTTTTTTTTTGGTGATTTTATTATCAAAATGCATTGGTGTTCCATTAAATAAAACACCCCAGTGTGTGCCTAAACATCAAACACATCAGAATGGTCTTACATAAAATGCCCCAGAATGTACATAAAACCAAAAAATGCATTGGTGCGCCATTACATAAATTCTCAGTGCGTACATAATACAAAAACACACCGATGTGCCATTACATGAAATGCACTCATGCATACATAAGACGTAAACACATTGGTTCACCATTACATTACTACTCCGATGCATACCTATGATGAAAACACACCAGGGGAGTTATGGTTATTATGCCCTAGATTCCCATTTTGTTGTATGCAATGCCTATGAGCTTGTATTTTATGTTCGTCCCGGTGCTTGTATAATCTGTACGTTCTGGTGCCTATACTACAGATAGAGCACCGATGCGTTTAAGTTTTTTAAAGTACCGATGTTGTTACTATATTTAAAAAACCAATGTGTATTTATCACATGCCCACTGCAAAATTTTAAAACGATATATATTATCACACATTTTATGCATTGGTTCTTCGATATAATTAATATGCACTAGTGCTTCAATATTTTTAGTATGCATCGGTGCATATAACCCCTTAAAAGCACTGATTTCTATGTTATTTCAACCACCATTTTGTGAGTTCATAAAAATGCACCGATATGTGTATATTTTAATTAATTGTTTTTTACAAATATTTTTTATAATAATCTTGCTTTTTATATTTTTGTTATTTCATTTTGATATAATGATTGCATTAATGCCTTATCCAACTAATTACATCTCCGTTATTTTCAATAATGTAAATCATTCACACATTAATTAATCAATTATTTGCAACAATGTAAATCAATCACATATTAATTAATCAACAACACGACATTTTACAACATTTGACAATGCAATAAAATAAGAAACCTATTTTATTATATATGAGTAAGAGACCCGTGGTCATGAAAAATGGGACAACGTAAATGTACACAATAATCAAAATGGAACTAATTTGTAATTGTTACAGTTATTGGTGGCATGTCATCATGAAATTGGGACATTATGTTCAATACGTTAAGCAAAATCCTTGATTTTTACAGACCGATTTTCCAAAACATACAACTTGCAGATACATTTAATTATATTGATTGTCATTCATCACTTAAACCTGTGTCATTGCTTGAGCTGTGTGCATCCCTAATTTCTTGATCATTTGTATGCAATATTGTACTTTGGTTATTGAAACACATGTTTTCTTCCTCGACTTGTGTTTGGCGTTCCAACTCGTCATGTTTCATCTACAAACATAGATATACATTGTAATAAGTAAATTTACATTAACAATATAGTAGAATATACATGATCGCATAAAGCAAAAAGCGTACCATAGCAACGAGTGATTCATAAACCATAACATCATTTCAAAGCCTCGCCTCATGCTGGTTAACAAAATATTTTCTATTGGATCCTCTCCATACTTTGTTTCATCCATGTTTAATATGCCATGACAAAGCATAATTGATATAATTAATATAGAGGTTTCTTATTGTTCCATTAATTATAAAACAAGGGAAGTTAAAAAATATTTCTACTTACAAATTGTTCAATTAAACTTTGATACTTTAACATATACTCACATCCCTGACTTGATCCAATGTTGATCAATTGTTCGGTTGGCTCTTCTATGTATGTTAGCACCTATTAGAAGACGTCCATGGATGAGTGTAAATTAATTATTTAAATATAAATATCACAACAAATATGAAAACTTAAGTAACATCGAAAACATAAGTACTCACAAACTTTGCGATCAACCATTTTCTTCCTTGTCATCTTGTCTTATGTGTTGATTGAGTTCCATTTTGTTTTTGTTTTTTTTCTGCAAAACAATAATTGAAAATTATTATTTAATATGATAAATAAATTCCGTGTACATAAAGTAATAAATGAATGATCAAATGCCTCTGATGCATGTTGGTGTTGGGATGCATCCTCCTATGATGCAATAATGTTAATTTCTTTTACCATCTCCTTTTACACTTTTTTGGACATCCCTGTCGGCATGTATTGGCTATCCCCTCATTTGTCACTTGGAATTTTCATAATATTCCTAAAGAAATGAAAATAAGCACAATAATATTTTCTTAAATGGACATGAAAGTAAATATAGAAAAACAAATTAATTTGGTAATTATTGGAACATTATATTATAGAAAAACATTTGTAGTAATAATACTTTTTATATGATTCTTTTTTGTTATTGTAAATTTTTGCTATTGTAAGTCTCATAGGTCTCATTGACCATGGCGCCATAAATGATTCTTGTAGTGTGTGTATAACCTAATTCTTAGAGTCACTGGATTGATTTTTGTATTGTAAGTGGAAATTACGTCTATACGTTCTTTCCACTATATCCCTCAAAGCTCTGTAAAACAATTTCCCCCTCTCATTAACTTCAAGCACCACTCCAGATGAACTGATGACCAAGCTGTCATCATCATTTACATCCTTAACAATTTTTGTCCTCTTAGGACGAGTTTCCATTCCCTCTCTAACGATCCTTGCATAACATTAAAAAAATGTGAAATTGAGTGTTTAAAACTTCTTAGCGTTTAATGTTAAAATATTCATTTTTAGTAAAAGTCAAAGAAAAAATTAATGTTGATTACCTTTTGATTCACTTGTTTCCTCTCTTTGCAACATTTCCATAAAGCGTTTACACTCTTTTGCACTTAGACTGCAAACAATCTTATTGAGTTTATTCAAGTTTTTGCTCTACATGACACACATTAACCAACACACATCATTAATTTAAACTTACAAATATTTCAAATACATTAATTTTTTAATAACTCTTAAAGAACTTGCTTGCCTCTCTTCTTGGGATAAGTTATCATTGTGCTCGCTGTAATAAGATGTTTTCTTTGAACTTCTATCAACCATCTTGTTAAAAAAATCAAGAATCATCAGAAATGAAAATTATGAAATTTTTATACAATCTAGTATTTCAATGCACTTTATTAAATAGAACACAATGGGGCATCAAACATATATGCGCACTGGGGCGTCAAACAAATACTCACACTAGTCCGTACTATTATTCATTGCACACTACTAACTCGTTTTCATATGATACAAAAATTAATACTATTTATTTTTTCCATCAATCGGTGCTTTTCACAGATATATGTGCCTCGGTGCACTTTTCTATAAATTGAGCACCAAGTCTCTACCTCTGTACAGTGCGCACTGGGGCAATTTTCCTGTACAGTACGCACTGCATATCGCAAATTTTTTTTTTTTTAATCACTGATAATGACAGGGTTGGCAACATTTGGGATTCAATGCAATGAGTGGTACCATGGCAATGGATACCAAATACCCCATATGTAACTAAATAAACCCTATAAAAATCTATTGGTTAAAAAAATGTGGGAACAAGAAAAAACAACAAGAAAACTACGAATTTCAATATCGAAGGTAACTATGAAACCCTTATATATTTTTTAACATGCATTGAAAATAGTTTGAAAAATAGGGAAATATTGAAATGATCAGTAAAATGAAATCACATACCTGAAACTTCTTCTCTGCAGATTTTGTATGTTCCCTATGGATCCCTTCCCTATTTGGTTCTTCAAAAAAATCTAGCCACTCCAAAGTCTTTCGTGGTAAATCTCTCTTCCACAAATCTTCCCTCTAAATTCTGCCAAAAAAATGAAATAATGAATAGTGTTTTAATTTATAAACAAATAAGTCCCCGAGGTGTAGGACAGTCGGTGACAGAGTGTGTTGTTAAGCCACTCCGTGATGTTAAAGTCACCAGTTCGAAACCTGCGGGGACAAAAAATCCAACCATGTTAAGGGTTGGTGTG
>CBVK0100455426.1:0-11279 GCA_900067695.1 Picea abies
ACAACTTGTCCACCCCACAATTTTTAAATATTGTATAAATGCAGTACAAAAATGCCACCCATGTTAATTGTTTTATAAAAAAATGCACGCTCACCCCACTCCTTTACATCTAGTTGTCGCAGTTGGCTCGTTCGCTAAATGGGGCATCAATTTCACTAAGTGTAAACCCCCTTTTTTCGTCGATCATAATTTCATTATTGTGGTCGTTGATTATTTCAAAAATTGGGCAGAAGCCATGCCTACCTTTTATAATGACGCAAACACTGTTGCATTGTTCGTATTCAATTATATCATTACATGTTTTGGTGTGCCTAAATCTATTGTGACCGATCATGGATCACATTTATGCAATATCATGATGATGAAATTATCTACTATGTTGCATTTTAACCATGAACACTCATCTCCCTATTATCATCAAGAAAAAGGCCAAGTCGAGTCCATCAACAATGTACTCGAAACAATGCTTCAAAGGATGATAGGAAAACATAAAAACAATTGGCATTTAATGTTATTCTTGGCCCTATGGGAATACCAAACCTCTACCAAAACTGCTATTGGTTTCACACCCTTCCAACTCGTTTATGGCTTGGAGTCAGTTTTTCCCATCGAATGCGAGCTCCCTTCCCTCAAGCTAGCTATTGAACTCTTGCCTGACACTTCTGCCGAGGAAGAACAAATTCTATATTTATCCCACCTTGATGATCGATGTCGAGAATTCATCATGGCCAATGATTATCACCAAAAGCACATTAAAACCCAATACAATCAGAAAATACGCCCTCAAACCTTCTCGGAAGGAAATTTAATTTCGGTCTACGACCAAGACCATGAGAAGTTAGGATCAGGTAGGTTCAAACCCTTATGGCATGGCCCCTATATAATTAAATGAGTTCTTAAAAGAGGAGCCTATGAGCTAGTAGATTATAGGAGTAATCCATTATCGGAGCCCCGCAATGGGCTCTACTTGAAAAAGTACTATGCATAAAGCTTGCACTATCTAGTGATTTTGTACCATATGTATTACAATGTGCTATTGTTGATTTTTTTCCCCTTTGTGCGATATTCTTTGTCAATCTTCTTATCCTGCTTAATGCTTGAGTTGCAGATGTCGTTGTTTCCCTCACCCTATTTTGGATATGTGGATGGAGCTAGTTGCACCTCTCGGAATATTGCTTATGTTTCCTAGGTAATCATTTCACCCACCATCGATGTAGTAAGCTCTTGAGGCATATATCTCATCCCTACAACAAACAATGTTGTTGAATACAGTGTCATTATTAAACTTCTCACCAAAGCATCCACTTTGGGAATACGCCACTTGATCGTGTGTCTAGATTTCAAACTTGTTGTTTCACAACTCAACTTGAATTATTCTATTCGACACCCTATCCTTTTTCGGAAATATTTGAGGATAAGACTTGATGCAGGAGCATCTACATCAGCATTAAAAAGAGGAAAGGATGGAGTAAATCACAACATCCAGCGCATACATGAAGCTGATTTGGACTATACAAAGGAGAGCACACCTTTTTGAATTTGAAACTTTATGAAAAGAAATGTAATTAATGAATTGGAGGCTAAGGCCATCCCTAAAGATCCTCTTGGATCTATATCACTTTAATGTAAAGGTTGTATTGTACATAGGTTGTGCATCAGTCCTTATCTTATTTGTAATTTTTTTTAACTTATTAGACCTTAGTAGGTGGATTCATAAATCCTGATAGGATAGCATTAGGTTGTTGGGGGGGGGAAGCTCGATGAATCAACCCTTGTGTATTTGTTTGTATATTATGCCCAAAATAAGGCTGTTGCTACTTATTTGTGATAGTTGTCATTCTGAGAGAGAGATGGAGAGTTGTTGTTGTTGAGATCTAGAGAGCATTGTACAAGTTGTTGAAGAAGCAGTGGAGGACTGCTTGTGTCTATGTATATTATCACTTGAATGAATAGAATAGAGAATATTCAATCCCAATGTTTGGTGTCGTTGTTACTACATTTATCTAAATGAATGGTAGGTTTTCCGTTCATTTAAATTCTTTGTTTATACTTGTGCTTGTGCTTATGAATGCATTTTGTGATTAGATACATGAATCTTTAGAGTTAGAATAAGTTTCAATTGTTTCTCTTATGAGAGATCATGCAAGGAGTGCATATTCTCTGCAAGGACTGCATTGACAGAGCTAAGTTTAAATCAGAGAAGCTCATAAGAGATAACATTGAATATTTGATAGCAGTAGTGCAGAGGAAGAATAGAGCCACGCAAGGAGTGTGTAGACTGATTTATTCTCAGAATCATTGTCTCATAGGAGAATAGTCGGGTGGAAGAGTTCCAAGGACACAAGGAGCATGCCCAAGGCTTTAAAGCCTTAGAGGAACAAGCTCAGGAGAGATAGCTATCTGAGCATTGAGGAGTCTGAACGTCTAAGAGTTATAAGGGAGTGCATTGATGGGTGGAAGAGGTCTCATATACCTCTAGAACCTAAGCTCAGGAGAGATAACAACCATCAGTAGAAACGAAGGAAACTTGGAAAGTATTTTAGTTCCAATGTTTTATAGTGTGGGAGGAGCACACCAAAAGGGCAGGGAAAGGTCTAATATACCTCGGAAATTTAAGAGCAAGAGGGCTAGCGATAGTAATCCCTTGAAGGGGAGAGTTGAAGAACTGAGGGTGGAGATCTAGCGAGAGATCACCAGAGTGTTGACAATCGTCAGATCTAGGATAGTTGTGCGAAGGAAACCTCAAGGATCCTTTGGCACTTAGCGTATTCGAAGTTTCAACGGGTGTACAAGGACAGCGATAACTGAAGTCTCGAAGGAGAAAATCAATCGTGACCATTCATTCCACAGTGGGCAAGTGCCAACAGGTTTAGAGTTCTGGAAGACTAGAGCTCCAAGAGATTTGCGAGGAGCAAAGGACCGTCCTGCCAAAGTCCTGAAGGGACGAATAAATTTGGACCGTTGGATCCAAGGACGACACGTGGTGCAAGATCCAAACTTTGGAGGAGAGGCACTCAGGGGGAAATTTTGCATAGTGAAACACAAGGTACCGAAGGTGAGTTCCATCATGACCATTGATCTTGGAGCAGACACATGTCAAAGATACATGCATTTGGAGGAAGCGTATTTCAGAGAAAAGCTTGTGAAAGGGTGTAAGAACTTCCAATCTTAAAGGCTAGAGTTCACCACAGTCATTGATCGTGGAAGAGACACACGTCGAAAGGCTGCGTATTTGGAGGCAGAGCACTCCGGGAGAAAGAGAAAGAGGGAGAGTTTAACGAGGATCATTCAAAGCCTGGAGGCGGGGACTCATCCTAACCATCGGGTTAGAGAGGGACACGTGGAGTAATCTCGTGAATTCAACTACATAGAACTCTGGGGGATCGGAGTAGTGTCTGGCATTTAGGAGTCCCGAAGCCCAAAGACTTAGCGCTTCTTGAGTTAAGCATGGGTCACAACCTGGGGTCATATGAAGAGAGCGGCCTAGTGAAGGGAGCTAGTGCCTATATTTCAAAATGTTTTTAAGGGAAAAAGTGCCAGGAAAGTGCCCGGGGGTTTCAAATAACCTGCATAGAGAGAAAAAGGGGTCATTGATTAACTGGTTTTGAGGCTCAGCAGAAGCCCTAAGAGTCAATTCTACTCCATATTAGATCGATCCTAGACTAGGAGGTCGCGCAGACCCTAGGAGAGAGAGGGGTTTTGCATCAAGTGGTATCAGATCCATAATTTAAGCTCTGTGTGAAGAAATATTAGCGTCATTCCGCCAAGAATACGCAAGGACAAACCTATAGTGAATCCAACAATGGAGGAGGAAATGAGGAGACTTCGTGCAAGGCTAAATGCAATGGAAACTGCACAAAGGAGAGAACTAGATGCAGGTGACATCAATGAGGCCGAAAGTGAAGAAGTAGAAGATGAAGGAGTTGCAGGAGAAGATGCTACAAAAGAATGCTTGCTAAGAGATGTTGTAAAAACGGGAGCTAGAGAAAAAATGGAAAATCCCTCATGATGAGGAAAATTCTCTTGAATCCAGAGAAGGAGGTGGAAGAACTAGTACAGAGAAACAATATGTTTAGAACCGCTTGCAAGACCAAGGATAGAGTTTGCAAGGTGATAATTGATAGTGGGAGTATTGATAATCTAGTATCCTCATATATGGTGGAAAAACTATATATCGAAACAACCGCAAATCCAAATCCATATAAGGTATCGTGGTTGCAAAAAGGACACCAGGTAATGATAAGTAAACAATGACAAGTTTAATTTAAAATACGAGGATACAAAGATGATATTTTATGTGATATAATACCCATGGATGTCTGTCATGTTTTGTTGGGAATACCATGGCAGTTTGATAGAAATGTCATACATGATGGGAGAAAAAACATTTACACCCTAGAGAAGAATGGTAGGACACACATGTTGTTTCCAAAAGAGGATAAGAAGGGGAAGGAAGAATCCAACCCAAGCATACTTCTCATGAGTGGCAAGGAGCTCTTGAATGAAGTCAAGAAGGAACATGACATGTAGTTTGTTGTAGTGAGAAATCCTAGAGTCATCCTTACAAGCACTATTGTGGATGACCTGCCTAAAGAAATTCAAGAACTACTGGAAAATTTTGTTGATATAGTGGTGGATGAGTTACCTTTCTCATTGCCACCCATTAGGAGCATCAGTCATCACATTGATCTTATTCCAGGAGCAAGTATTCCAAACAGAGAAGCATACAGATTGACACCTCAAGAGAATGAAGAGGTCAAGAATCAAGTCCAAGATCTATTAGAAAAGGGTTTAGTCGGGGAGATCTTAAGCCCATATGCAATACCAATTGTATTGAGTCCTAAGAAGGATGGAGGATGGAGACTGTGTATAGACTCCAGAGCCATCAACAATATCACTATTGTGTATAGATTTCCTTTACCCAGGATGGATGATTTGATGGATTGCTTGAATGGAGAAAGTTATTTTTCAAAGATAGATCTGAAAAGTGGTTATCACCAGATAAGGATGATATAAGGAGATGAATGGAAAACAAAATTCAAAACAAATAAAGGGTTTTATGAGTGGCTTGTTATGCCATTTGGCTTAACAAATGCCCCAAGCACATTCATGAGGTTGACGAATGAAGTACTTAAAGACTTCATAGGTAAATTTGTCACTGTATATCTGGATCATATACTAGTCTTCACTAAAGTTGAAGAAGATCACTTGAGACACTTGACATTAGTGATGATGAGGTTGCAGCAAGAGAAGCTGCTGATAAATTTAAAGAAGTCATCTTTTATGAAGACAAAACTCTTATATTTGGGTTTTGTGATATCTTCCAATAAGCTGAAGATGGATCCAGAAAAAGTGTAAGCTAGCATAGATTGGCCATCACCAATAAGTATATTTGAGGTAAGGAGTTTCCATGGATTAGCAAGTTTCTATAGAAAATTCATTAGAAATTCCAGTGGTATATGTGCACCAATATTAGACACTATGAAAAAGAGAACAAATGTTTTAAGTGGATATAAGAGGCTGAGAAAATCTTCAGGATATTGAAGGATAAGATCACATAACAACCAATTATGGTTCTACCATATTTTGGGAAGACCTTCCAGGTAAAGCGTGATGCTAGTGGATTAGAAATTGGAGTAGTCTTAAGTCAAGATAATAGATTTGTTTCATATTTCAGTGAGAATTTGAATGATACCAAGAAGAAGTACTCCACATATGAAAAACAATTCTATGCAGTGATTCAAGCCTTAAAGAAGTGCAGGCATTATCTTATTCCCAATGAATTTGTGTTGTACAATGATAATCAAGCTCTACAGTTCAGCACTAAGCAGGAGAAGTTGAATCGAAGGCATGCAAAGTGGGTAGAATTTATGAAAAATTTCACTTTTGTTATCAAACATATTTCCAAGAGTACAAATAAGGTTGCAAATGCTTTGAGTAGGAGATGCTTGATTATGCAGGAATTCAAAGTGGAAACCTTAGGGTTTGAACACCTTAAGGAAATGTATGGTGAAGATGCAGATTTTAAAGAAGCTTATGAAGCATGTGAAAATATTTTGCTAAGGGACAAGATTCCATGGATGGAATATTTGATTTAGGATGGATTGTTGTTCAAAGGGAGAAAATTGTGCATACCAAAATGCTCAATCAGAAACAATTTATTGAAAGAGAAGAATAGTCGAGGTCTAGCAGGACATTTTGGCCATGAGAAAACATTCGCACAGTTGAGTGGCTCATACTATTGGCCAGGTATGAGATCTGAAGTGAAGAAACTTTTGAACAAATGCAGAATTTTCTAGTATGCAAAAGGAAGACAACTGAACACTGGTCTTTATCAGCCTAAGCCTATTCCAGATAGGCCTTGGGATGCTATCAACATGGATTTTGTGTTGGGATTACCAAGAACCCAGAGGGGAAGTGATTCCATATTTTTGGTAGTTGTTAGGTTTTCGAAGATGGCACACTTTATACCATGCCAAAAGACAAATGATTCTACACACATAGAAAGTTTGTTTTTTAAATAAATTGTGAGGCTACATGGCTTGCCCGGGAGCACTGTCTCAAACAGAGACATAAAGTTTGTAGGACACTTTTGGAGAAAATTGTGGAAGAAATTGGTGACATATTTGTCCTTCAGTTCAGCATACCATCCTCAGATAGATGGGAAAACTGAGGTGGTAAACATAAGTCTGGGTAATTTAATGAGGAGCTTAGTCACTGAGCATAATAGTCAGTGGGATCAAATTATGCCACAAGTAGAGTTTGCATACAAAGATTCACCAAATAGGAGCACATAAAGAAGTTCATTCCAGATAGTGTATGGAATGTAGCCAAGAGGAATATCAGAACTAAGAGATTTGGGACAGAATGAATTCATAAGTGCAAGAGCTGAAGATTTTTCTACAGAGATGTAGAAACTTCATGGTGAGACCAGGGAGAAATTTCAAGACAACAGAAAGAAGTACAAAGACATAGTTGATCAACATAGGAGAGAGCTTCAATTTGAAGTGGGAGATCATGTTTTTGCTCATCTGAGAAAGGAGAGGTTTCCAAGGGGAACATATAACAAATTGAAAATGAAAAATATAGGACCATGCAAGATCCTTAGGAAATTTGCAGCAAATGCTTATGAGATAGAGTTTCCATACAATGTGGGAATCTCAACCATTTTTAATGTTGCAGACCTATATCCTTACAAGGAAGATGAAACGAGAGGATCATATGGGAAAAACAAATGCCTTTATCAAAGAATCTACAAATGGAGAATATTATAGATCAGGGGATTGGAAAGAGGACTAGAAGAATGACTTATTTTGAATATCTAGTTAAGTGGAAAGGCCATCCAGAAGAGGATTCCAGTTGGGTAAGTGAAGAAGACATTTTGAAGCAAGGAAAAATAGTGTAGGAGCTCATGGACAAGAGTCCATGAATTTTTGGCCAGAGGAGTATGATGCAGGAGCATCTACATCAATATTAAAAGGAGGACAGGTTGGAGTAAAGTACATCATCCAGTGCATGCATCAAGCTGATTTGGACTATATAAAGGAGAGCACAACTTTTTGAATTTGAAACTTTATGAAAATAAATGTAATTAATGAATTGGAGGCTAAGGCCATCCCTAAAGATCCTCTCATATCGGTATCACTTTAATGTAAAGGTTTTATTGTACAAAGGTTGTGCATCAGTCCTTATCTTATTTGTAAATGATATTAACTTCTTATTCCTTAGTAGGTGAATTCATAAATCCTGATAGGATAGCATTCGGTTGTTGGGGGGTAAAAGATCGATGAATCACCCCTTCTGTATTTTTTTTGTATCTTATGCCCAAAAGAAGGTTGTTTCTACGTGTTTGTGATAGTTTTCATTCTGAGAGAGAGATATATATTTTTGTTGAGAGCCAAAGAGTATTATATAATTTGTTGAAGAAGTAGTGGAGGACTTCCTATATCTATGTATATTATCACTTGAATGAATAGAATAGAGAATTTTTAATCCCAATGTTTGGTGTCACTATTACTGTGTTTATCTGAATGAATGGTAGGTTTTGTGTTCATTTAAATTCTCTGTTTACACTCGTGCTTCACTTGTTTCTCTTCTGAGAGCTCGTGTAAGGAGTGCATATTATCCAAAACTACTACTTAGGCTACTCCCCCTACCAAAACGTCGGATGTCCACACTGTGCAATCGACTAATCCAAAGGCCACCCAACAGCCTAAAGAAAATAAAAAACAATGAAAGAAGGGTAAGGGGGATAAGAAACCCACTAATAATGTTGGTGGGGGAAATACTGAGAAACGAAAGGTGAGGTATCCATGCAACCTGTGCACAGAAGACCACCCGACCCACCTTTGTCCCTGTCTTGTAGAGGCCCAAAAGTTTGTGACATAGCAACAGCCTGTTGTGTTAACCAATCCATTCCAACATGGGAAAAATCTAACGCAGGCCTCTACAAGCATGGAAGCGGACAGCCAAGGACCCTCTCCTCCTACGAACAACCCAGCATCCGCGAACATATATATGGTCAAGAGTGATGCTTTTATATCGACTAGAGTGCATGACTATAGTAAACCAAGCACTTCTGAGAAGGGTAAAGAAGCTAAACTCCCATCTCTTCCTCTACAGATTGAGAAGACATTGGGTGAAACAATGACACGCATTCCCAAAGGTGCTTTCAAAAAAGCTTCTCATAACCTAAATGCAAGGGCTGCCCAGAACTACTCTGTGGTGGAAGATTTATCACAAACCCCTTGTGCAATGTCTTCTTTGGAAGTCCTCCAAAGATGCCCTTCCCAGAGGAAAGCCTTGTTAACCTCTTTAGGATCTATCAAGACTTGTAATCTGGGTACAATCATGTTGGATACAACCAACTTAAAACCTCGTCTGCCTTACCACATAGCATTTCAGATAGTAGTGGCTTATCCCATGAAAACTTTTACTCAGAATATCTTCTGCACGGTGGTTGATGAAGGTGCCTCAACATGCGTTATGTCATTGGCATGTTGGAAGGTCGTTGGCTAGCCCGTTTTGTCTCTGTCACCTACTCTCCTCACAGCTTTCGATAGTCGTTCGTTCTGACTACATGGTATCATTCCTTCTTTCCCCATGCAGTTAGGAGGGAAGACCGTGTGTGTCGAAGTAGAGGTAGTCGATGCTCCCCTCGACTATAACCTCTTGTTAGGAAGGATTTGGACTTATTCCATGCAAGTTGTGGTTGCGATAGTTTTCTGGGTCTTGTTGTTTCCACACGAGGGCCAGATAGTGACCATCGATCAATTGTCTTTCTCTAGACCTGACCCAGCTTTGGGGGCATCCACGGTCCCGATGATTGATAATCCTCAACCAGGTGTCGTCAACGTAGGAGTTGGTTTGTGCCCATCCTTGATGGGTACCTTCTATTACCCACCTCCTCACGACGATATCAAATTTATATCCAATCGCCATAAGGTTGATATTTTTCAAGTTTCGTCATTCTGCATGACTTATTTTGAGGATCCGTGGATACTTCCTTCCCCATCGGCCATGATGGATGAGACAGGGCTCCCAGGCATGTCCATGCCCTTGTCTGTCACTAAAGTAGCGTACTCTTTAGTCCAACATGCTTCAGCTAACCCTGATCCAACTCCTGCACAGGAGTTAGATCCACTTCTAGAGCCTATCTGGACTCAGGGTTCTCTCACTAACACCAATTCGTTAGACTTGGTCTTGCCTTCTGATAAAGCAATAATCGAAGCAATGACTAGTCTGAACAAACCTTGGGAATATCTTCATCACAGATCATATTTTCTCCCAGAGTTAAGCTGAATCAAAGCAAGAGAATTCACTGTGACCTTGACGGGAGATTAGTCGTGTCCTATTAATCTCTTAGCTACACATGAAATCTATGCTGAGGGAAATATGGAAACTATCTTTGAAACTATACCAATCAACATCTCCTGGCGTCATGGAGAACATCTTCATCGGAGCAGATTGCTCCCCCGAAGAGATTCAAATCTACACAGATCTTTTCAAAGAATTTCATGACGTTTTTTCCCGATCTTATGAGGAAATGCCAGGTATCGATCCAAAAATAGTTGAACATGAAATCACAACGTATCCTGATGCTAAGCCTGTCCGACAGAAGCTTCGTCCAGTTAATCCTAAGAAAGAAACAACCATCAAGATTGAGGTAGAGAAATTGCTAAAGGCAGGTTTTATCTATCCTATCCATTTGACTCAATGGGTGTCAAATCCAGTGCCGGTCAATAAAAAACAAGGCATGATTTGTGTATGTACTGACTTCCATGATTTGAACAAGGCATGTCCCAAAGATAATTTTCCAACACCATTCATCGGCCAGATCATTGATGAATGTGCTGGTTGCGAGGCCTTTTCTTTCATTGATGGTTTCTCGGGATATAATCAAATCCAAATCAAACCCGAAGACCAACACAAAACGACATTCATTTGTCCTTGGGGTACATTCGTGTATCGTAAAATGCTTTTTGGTCTTAAAAATGTTGGAGCCACCTTCCAACGGACCATGTCTTTTTCTTTTCATGATCTCAAGCATATAGTCGAGGCCTATCTAGATGATTTAGCATCGCGATCTCGCAAGAGAACGGATCATCCCACACACCTTAGACTGATCTTCGAACGTTGTCGCTACTTTCAGATTCGCTTGAATCCAAACAAGTGCAACTTTTGCGTAACGTCAGGACGTTTGTTAGGTTTCATCGTATCAACAACATGGATCATGGTCGATCCTCTCAAGGTGGAGGCAATAATCCAGTTGCCCCTCCCCCCCCATGCACAATCCTTCAACTTCAGAGTCTACAAGGCAAGGCGAACTGTTTACGACGCTTCATCGTCAACTATGCCGAAATCACCAAGGGCTTTATGCGCTTTCTGAACAAAGACGTTCCTTTTTACTGGGACGATGCCACTCAACGCTCTTTCGATGCATTAAAACATGCCCTCACAAATGCCCCTCTGCTCTGACCACCTAACTATAACAAAGATTTCTTATTATATCTGGCTGCAACAGAGTCAACCATTGGCATGGTTTTAGTTCAGGAAGATGATTTGTTCTTAGAATACGTGATCTATTACCTGAGCCGAGGCCTTGTAGGACTGGAACTCAATTATTCTCATATCGAAAAACTTGCGTTGGCAACAGTTCATGTTGTTCAATGGTTCCGTCATTATGTTCTGTTTCGTAAGACCACCGTCATTACTGTCGTGAATCCATTCCAGTATATGTTCACAGGACGGGTAATAGGCGGAAAAATCAGTAGATGGAT
>CBVK0100455429.1:0-13193 GCA_900067695.1 Picea abies
CCAACACCCCCCCTGAACATCACTATGGTGAAAATAAAGAATGGGTCTCGACAACGAGGCCATGTTAGGTATCTAAGTACAAAAGATACATTGAAAATAAAGTGAGGAAAGAGGGAAAACCTCATGGGAAACCCCCCCTCAAGGTACAATGTATGTAAAAATAAGAACTACAGTTGCTAGGCAACTGTGTCCTTCACTCCAAGACGACCTCACAGAGAATGGAATTTCTGCTCAGTGAAGGTCTTGGTGAAAATGTCTGTCGCTTGTTCTGCTGAAGGATAGAACTATAAGTCGATGATCCCCTCATGTACTAAGTCCCAGATGTAGTGTATGTGGATCTCGATGTGCTTCATCCACTGCCTCTGAACTGGATCTCTGCAGAACTTTAGAGTGCTCTAGTTGTCACACAAGATGACAATCGGACGATGAAAATGAATGCCCAACTCAGTGAGAAAATGTTGTAGCCACATAGCCTAAATGGTTATGTTAACTACCCCTCTGTAATATTCCTCGGCTGATGATAGATCAATGGCAACTTTGTTCTTGCTCGACCAATAGATAGGCCCAGAACCAAGACTGAGTGAGTAACCATATGTGGACTTGCAATCAATGCTATCGCCAACCTAGTCGGAATAAGTAAACACAATGAGATCTAATGTAGAGTCTGTTGCATAATGAATCCCAAAGGTAATGGTTCCTTGTACATATTGAAGGATACGCTTTTCAACTTTCTAATGTAGCTCATGCGACTCTTGAATGAACCTGGAAACTTCACCAACTTTATATGAGAGGTCTGGTCTGGATTGTATGAGATACAACAAGATCCCCACTAGCTGTCTGTATAGTGTGTTGTCAACCAGTGGAGTCTCCCCTCCATCCTCAAGTTTGACTCCTGATAGGAAAGGAGTCGGAGTAGACTTGTAGTCTATCATGTGAAATATCTCAAGGATATCTTGTGCATACTTGGCCTGAGATAGTTTGATGTTTGATGCATCTTGACTAATCTTGAGTCCAAGAAAAAAGTGTAGCAAACCCATGCCCATCATCAAAAACTTGTCATGTAGAATCCTCTTAACTGCAACAATCACTGAAGTCGAGCAACCGGTGATCAACAAATAATCAACATACATAAATAAAAGTAGAAGTGAATCAACTGTCATGAGCATGTATACATTCGGGTCTGATTTACAATGTACAAAGTTCTATGACAATAGGTAGGAGTCCATCTTGGCATACCATACCCTCGAAGCATGCTTGAGGCCATAAAGTGACTTCTTCAATCGACAAACCAACTATGAGTCCTGCATAAATCCATGGGGCTTCTCCATGTAGATCTCCTTAGAGAGATCACCATGAAGAAATGCATTCTTCACATCCATTTGATGGAATTCCCATCCCTTGGTTGCCACAATGGCAAGGGCCAATCAAATGGAATCCATATTTGCTACTGTAGCGAAGGTCTCATCATAGTCTATACCATGAACCTGCTGAAATCCTTTGGCAACAAGCCTAGGTTTGTATCTCCTGATCTGTCCATCCGCTATGCTCTTGGTCCTATAGACCCATCTTCATCTGATAAGTTTCCTCCCAGAAGGAAAGAGAACTAGATCCCAACTCTAGTTCTTGAGGAGGGAGTTGTACTCCTCCTACATGGAAGATTCCCAACAGGGATTTCCAGTAGCCTCTCCATAAGACTATGGATCTGAAGACTAGACCAAGAAAGGATTCCTGGAAGGCAATGGTTCAGTGACAGTGAGTGCAACAGGAGGCTCCTCTAAATTAGATCGAGTCCTCCTAGTATCGGCTGGATCACCTATGAGATCCCCTGCATCCTGAAGAGTAGTTTGTGCCCACTTGGGCCTCTGCTCTGGCTCTGCAACTGCATCTAGATGCTCTGACTCTGCATATGATTGTATTGAATCTGAATCTGACTCTAAATCCTCTGAGTCCTTTGAATCAAAACTCTCATCTAAAGAAGAGTCGACATGTGCATGCTCATCATCTCGGACAGGTGGAAGAGTGAAGGTGTCTTCATGCAGTTGTTGAGGTACATGCGATACACTTTCCTCAAATTGGACACTATGCTCAATGATGAGCCGATTTGGGGAAAGATCAATAAGCCAATATCCCTTCACATTGTTAGGGTATCCAAAAAAAATGAACTCAGTGCCTTCCTCTTTTCAGAGTGAATCCGGGCCCATGCACGTGAACCAAAAATGTGAAAGTGGGCCACTTCTAGTTTTGAGACTGCTCCAAGCCTTGTAGGGGGTCTTATCCTTGACAGATATATGAGGAAATATGTTTTGGATGTATGTTGCATAGTTAAGTTCTTCGGTCCATAGTCTCTATGGTAGTGACTTTACATGCAACATGCAAGATTGCATCTCCTATAGAGATCGTTTTTTTCCGCTCAACAACTCCATTTTTATGCGGAGTATAGGGAACTAAATGTTGCATTTGAATCCCTACCTCATGGTAAAGATTATGGATCTCATGATTTACATACTCTCCCCCATTATCAGCTCAGAGGACTTTGATCTTCTTTCTGGACTGTGTCTCAACCAAGGCTTTGAAATCTTTGAGGTGTTGAAAGACCTCAGATTTTTTCCTGAGAAAGTAGATCCAAGTAAATTGTGAGAAATCATTAAAAAAAATGAGAACAAACCTCACTTTGCTGATGGATGGATGCGGAAAAGGACCCATAAGGTCACTCTGGATCAGATCTAAAGGTGTGGAAGCTCGCTGAGACTTTCCTTTGTCGAATTTCTCTTGAGGGTGTTTCCTGAGAACACATCCCTCGCATACTCCCCTTGAGAAATGGATTTTTGGTAGACCATCAACTAATATGTGCTTTCTAAGCTGTTGCATGTATCTAAAATTCAAATGTCCAAACCTTTCATGCCATATCCTACTACTTTCATCAACATGAGTACGCAGTAAAGAAAAATCAGGTTCAATGAATTCAGAAAATGTATACAATCTAGACTGATGATTTACCTCACTAGTAGCAACCCTGGAGCTGGTTTGCATGTCGTAGATGTCCATGGAATTTGGTGTGAATACAAATTTATTTCTAGTGCCGGAATTCTTCATCTGATACACAGAGAGAAGGTTGACAGAAATCTTGGGAACATGCAGCACATTCTCGAAACTTCCGTTGGTGAGTTCAATCCTTCCTTTGTCGGTGGCTTCGACAGAAGAGTTGTCCGCAATTAGAATGGGAGGACCTTTCCATGCATCCAAAGAAGAATAGCCATGTGATGTGATTCTCCTAAATATACGATCCAAGCATCAGGGGAGGAGTTGATGGCAGTCAAGGCATGGCTAGAATTGCCTTTCTTGGAATTCAGAGCTTCTGGCTTCTTCTTCTTCTTTGCACCCTTGGGGATGTGATCTGCAATGTTGGTTTTATGAGGTATCTGAGACATCTGATATATTATTTTTTTCATGCATGTGGATTCCGAATGGAATCCTTTGTGACAATATGTGCATTTCTCTCATTTTCTTCCCTTTTCTCCTTTGGATCTGAAGGCATCGGTGAAAGGTTTTGTGTACCCTTCCTTCTTCGTATGTGCATGAGATTTTCACTTATATTTATCTTTAGATTTCTGATATTCGTGGCTTCCATCATGCATAGTGAGTGCATGCGCCCTTGGGCCTTTGAATGTGCCCATGTTGATGAGCTTGGTTTGCTCTTGTGTCAAGGATTCGATAAATTCCTCAAGAGAAGGCATCTTCTAGGTGGCTCTAGAGGCAAATATGATAGTATGGAATGTAGATACGAATATAAATAATTCAGGACCAAGCTTGGAGAGAATGGTGAGAACCATTTGTTTCTCCTTCATTGATTTATCAACCCCGTAAGCTTTGAGTTGCGACAGTAAATCATTGAATTTTGTAAAGAAATCTTGGATATTTTCGAATATTTTTGGATCCAATGTAAGTAGCATGTGTCCCCTCATCTCATCTTGTTTTCAAAACAGCCCTTCCAATATTTTCCAAGCTTCATTGGGAGTCTTACAGGAAGATATGTGAAAAAGGAGATCAGGAGAAATAAGACTGCAAATTGTTTCGAGTGCCTCATTCATGCGATTTAAGTACTTGGATTTTTCTATGGCTGATGTCGGCTCTATATATGTATTTATGGTTAACCTGTACAACCCTCTAGATCAGAGATGTATTTGTATTTTCGCCTTCCATGCAAAATAGTTGTAAGGTGTAAGAATGAATTATTTTTGGAATTCCATCTTTCCATTGTCTTCAATATTTTGTACCTGCAAACAATTTTGGTGTATCTTTTTCTTAGTAGTCTGTCAGATTTCATACCATGTAAATGTGTTGAACCTGCACAAAATAGATCTATCTAAAAAATAATACACATAGTTGCATACAGAAGTCGAGAAAGAATAAGGAGAGAAAGAATGGAAGAATTCTCATTAACCGTTATGAATAATGAATACTTTACACATGATATACTCTGTATATCTCAATGAGTTCAAATTGAGGTGAACAAATGCACCATAGTGGTGGTATAGAGTGATATTTACACACACCATCAATTACAGGAGTGAAGTGCCACCTATTCTAGTATCTCAGGAAGTTATGGGAGTGCACTGCTACCTAGTTGAGTTAACTAGTCAACTAGTCTTCAGTTAACTGACTGAACATAGAGTAGCAAGGAGTTAACTTAGGGAATCTAGGCTAATGCACCACTATGGTGATGATACCAAGGCAAGTTCAAATTATGATGGTGATTATCCCAATGTTTCATGGTGATGATCCCAATGTTGTATGGTAATGATCCCAATGCAACATCTAAACTCAATTCAACTAGTCAAACTGAAGTGTCAACTGAAAGAGAATATTATCCAAGTGGAATATTCTCCCCTAAATTACAAAAGACTAGATAATGAATAATTATGAATAATAAACAAGGAATAAGCTTAGGAAAAATAAATCCTAGTTGTGTGTGAAGTAACTCCAACAACACAAACCAAGAAAACAGATAATAATGAAGCACAAGCTACAACCAGAGAAAGCGAAAAAGAAACTGAAGGTTTTAGTCTAGAAAATGAAATAAATAAAATTAAAATCCCCATGCCTCTGGTTGAGCTCGCTAAGAATCCAATTTATAAAAAACAAATTGCTAAAATGATTAATTTTTCTCATGCAGAATGTTATGCAGATGTAATAAATTTACAAGATGAAAAGCCTACGATTATGTTTGGTCTGCACATTGAAAATGCTAAGGATTATGTAGCTCCTTTTTATATTACCTTAATTGTGCATGTTCATTTACTTCATAATTTCATGTTATATTTTGGGGCCTCTAAAAACTTAATGCCTAAAGTTATCATGCAAAATTTGGGCCTTGAAATCATTAGACCTTCTCAAAACTTATATTCTTTTGATTCCAGAAAGGTTAAGTGTCTGGGCATGATCAAAGATCTGGTAGTGAATATTGCATAGATTCTTGTAAAGAGTATTCTTATGGATGTATTCATTGTTGACGTCCTTGTCAAGTATGGCATGCTTTTATACAGGTCTTGGGGCGCAAAGCTTGGTGGATCACTTCAACTGGACATGACATACGCTGCGATGCCAATTTTTGGTAGACATTTTACTTGACTATGCAAAGAGACTAGACTAGCATATACTGTAAGTGACCCTCAAAACCCAAAAAACTATCCAGTCTATGCTGCCGATTAGGATCTATAAAATTTTATTTTATCATTAGATGCTGATTTTGATGACTGTATAGAAGAGGAAAACAAAAAAATCGAAAAAGCACAGAAAAGTGTAAATAACAGAGAAGGAGTATGGAAAATGTTTTTTGATGGTGCTTCATCCCGGGAAGGCGCAGGGGTAGGAGTGTTATTTTTTGCACCTGGATATGAATATGTCATTCCTTTTTCATATAGGTTATAGTGGGAAACCGATTATACTAATAATATCTTTGAGTACAAAGCTCCGGTCTTCGGATTGGAGGCTGCCAGGAAACAAAAAATTGAAAATCTAATAGTTTATGGTGATGCAGAACTTATTGTAAAACAAATAATGCAGAAATATCAAGAAAAACATCCAAGGCTAAGATCATATAGAAATTGTGCCTGGGATCTAATTGAGAATTTCTTCTTGTCATTTAACATTCATAACATTCCCAGAATGGAAAATCAATAGGCACACTCCTTGACTAAAGCTGCTGAGACTTTTATGCCTCCTACTATCCTAAAACTAAATTATCATATAGAAATGAGGAAAAAACCTTCAATCCAAAATAATGTGAAACATTGGCATATCTTTGAAGATGATGAGTAGATTAAAAAATTTCTAGAAATGGTCGATGAATTCTCCTAGACTCGTATATATCAAGAGAACCAAAGCAATCCTATCTAGATCATGAAAGAAGGTGAAGAGCCTAAAAAGTTCCAAGATAATATCATGAATCATTGAATGCTTGTACTTAAGAACAATCAGATCCATAGAGGACTGATACCCTTAGAGAGGTTGTTTGACAAAGATGACATACCCTTGAAATCTACCCTACGAACTCAACCTGAGGAGGTTGAAGACTGTGACATAGGAACTAAAGAAGAACCTAAGATGGTCAAGTTATCTAAATACCTTCCAGTTCAGGAGAAAAAAAATATGTTAAATTTATTAAACAATACAAAGACGTATTTTCCTGTTCCTATGATGATTTAAAAACTTATGATACCTCTGTGATTAAACATAAGATTCCTTTGATATAGGGAATCAAAACTTTTAGACAAAAGCTGAGACAGATAAACCCTATCCTCTTACCTGTAATAGAAAGAGAAGTCAAGAAGATTCTCGACGCAAATATTATTGTCCCACTTAGGTATTCTGAATGGGTAGCAAATCTGGTACCCGTCAGAAAGAAAGGTGGAGAAATTAGGCTTTGTGTGGATTTCAAAAATTTAAATTGGTCATCCTTGAAAGATAACTGCCCACTGCCAAAAATGGATCATGTCCTGGGAAAATTAGTTGGAGAAAACATAATGTTGATGATCGATGGCTTCTTAGGTTATAACCAAATTGTTGTCCACGAAGATGATAAAGAAAAAACTTCATTCACTACTCCTTGGGGAAATTTCATGTATGATAAAATGTCGTTTGGTTTGATGAATGTAGGGGCCACCTTCCAAAGAGAATTGGATATAGATTTTATCAGTGAGAGAGATAAGTTTGTCATTATTTACTTAGATGATCTAACAGTCTTCTCAAATTCTGATGCAAAACATCTGTTTCATCTCAAACAAACTTTTGAGAAATGTCAAAAATTTGGTTTGTCTCTAAACCCTAAAAAGTCTCATTTTTCTATGCAAGAAGGAATACTTCTAGGTCATATGGTTTCAAAAGATGGAATAAAGGTTGATCCCAAGTGAATCGAGGCTATTGACACAATAAACATTCCTAAAAATAAAAAAGAAATCTAGTCTTTTTTAGGTAAAATAATTTTTTTTGGAATACTTATCCCTAACTTTGCTGAAATTGTCAAATTAATCACAGATATGCTGAAGAAAGACAATGAAATCAAATGGAATTCCGAAGCTAAAGCATCATTCGAGCAAGTTAAGAAAGCTATAAGAGAAGCTCCAGTATTAGCTAGTCCTCACTACACTAAGGAATTCCTGATCTTTTCTTTTGCATCAGAACATACTATCATAGTAGTACTTATCCAAAAGAATGAAGAAGGTTTCGAGCAGTCGATTACATTTTTCAGTAAAAGTCTCAGAGACGCCAAATTAAGATACAATATACTGGAAAATGAAGCCTATGCTATGGTGAAAGATCTCAAATCTTTCAGGACATATGTACCGCACTCTAGAATAATTGCTTATGTGCCAACAAGCTCTTTTAAAGATATATTGGTACAACCAGATAGTGATGGTAGAAGAGGTCGATGGTTAGCCAAAATTCAGGAATTCGATATAGAAGTAAAACTGACCAAGCTGGTCAAATTTTAGGGTTTGGCGAAGATATTAGCAGAGTTGAATTTCAGAGAACTTGGGATAAATCATCTAGAATCACATGGACCTGTTCCATACATAGGAGAACTTGACGATCATACCCCTAGAGTCCATATCGAGGATAAATTTTCTTCCTATGATTGGTATCGCGATATCATTACATATCTCCTTACCCTTCAGTGTCCAAGAGATATGACTCCATCAAAAGAAATAATGTTGAAACTACACGTAGTTAAATACTATATCATCAAAGGACAACTGTATTGGAAAGATCCTCTAGGTTTCTTACTACGTTGTCTAACAGAATATGATATAGAGGATGTCATAAATGAATTTCTCAAATGAGTGTGTGGAGGAGATCATGCCTGGAGGGCCACGACCTACAATATTCTAAGAGCTGGATATTATTGGCCAAAGATATTTACCGATGTCAATGCTAAAGTCAGAGCCTGCAACCCTTTCCAACTGTTCTTTGGAAAGCAAAATATCCTTGCATTATCTTTGGTCCCAGTCAAGACAGAGACTCCTTTTCAAAAATGGGGCCTAGACTTCATAGGATAAATCCACCCATAGTCAAGCGCCCAATATAAGTGGATTTTAACTTCTATCGATTATTTCACAAAATGGGTGGAGGCCATTCCAACTCAAAATGCCACAGATTCAGTAGTTATAAAATTTTTGGAAGAGAACATCCTATCCAGATTTGGTTGCCCCCGAAAAATAGTTACGGACAACACCCAAGCATTCAAATCTATGGAAAAGATAAGTTTTTGTCAAAAATACAACATTGTGCTGGGACATTCTACAATGTATGATCCTTAGGGAAATGGGTTGGCCGAATCATCCAAAAAAATCTTGATGAATATAATAAAGAAAGTATTAAGGGAGAATAGAAAGGCTTGGCACGTTCACCTAAAGTACGCCTTATGGGCAAATCGGATCGGCTGTAACGACCCTAATTGGATACATGCTTAAAGATTATAAAGTAAAATTAATTAAAAGAAATTAATTATGGGTAACTATGTAATAATTTAATCACAGATCACATTTAATGACCTGAGAATTATAATTTAAAAGATCAATGAAAATGATATAAAATGGTGGCGTATGCAGAGAGCGATAGCCATGGATCCTGAGAAGATAAAACATTAAAGAGAAGGGAAGGGACATGCACGAAGGTGGTTGAAGGAGTAACTGTAGGAGTTGGTGAAGGAGGGATAAGGGGGAAAAGGAGGTTTACGTGAGGGGGATGATCAGTCGACGGAGGAGGGATCCTGAGGACTGTTGGATTGCTATGAGTAGAGAGTTTTTGTTTGTGACATTTTTGATCAGTTGAGCCACCGAGTTGCTGGAGGTTTTGGGCACAGAGGGCCAGGATATCCATAGATATCCTGGAGCTAGGTAGTTTTCCTAGTTGGCAGGGAGGACAATAGTTTTGGGCAGTTAGTTTCCTATTTGTGGCAGGGTTGATCTTGTAGCAGGAAGCAGGAAGGCAGCAACAAGGCACAGAGGCAACAAAAATTAGCATCAGAACTAGGTACTTTGCTAAGTTATGTATTTATTTCTTTCTGTCATGAATTCAATATTTATGGATAAATCTAAGTTACTGAAGTTGTTGTTATGAGAATCACTATTATGCTAAGAAGTTATTGTTTCAGTTTACGAAATAAAATGTTTATGAATCTTAATGATGTTTAGAATTATATGGTCATTACATATGGTATCAGAGCATCTTAGTTTGAAATCTGGGCCTACGAGCCAAAACCCGAGTGTTAACTCCAGCCACGCTTCAACTACAAACAAAAACGTTCAGTCTGACCCAGTACAATTGACACAGTATCTGAAAATATACTCAGGTAGTACCCCTAAGTTATCCAAGAAAATGATATCATAGATATATCACAAGTAACCACTGTAGGCAACATCCTTTAACTGGATCATGTATGGTCACTACAGTTGTAGTCTGAATATTCAGAGGAATGCCTTTAAAATAGGGGCAGAAAACCAGATAGTTGGAAGGATCACTTCCAACAAAATGGATAACCTTAAAGCAGCCAGAATAAAGCTATTAAGCATGAAAAACAGAGATGATAACTTAGTTTTATTTTGATCAATACTTGTCAATGAAGTTTCGGGTAGAATAGACACCTGAAATCGACAGAAATGTTGAGGGAAACTTTTTTCTAAGGCTTGAAGCTGGTAAGATTCAATAATTACACGAACTATACCAAATAAAATGCAAAAAGGACATTTGCAAGACCTAGAAAAGGCCTACTTCACCTCGAACTTACCTAAATAAGGAACCACTAATGCACGGTCAAAAAAAGAAAAGAAATTTGGAAGACTTGTATTGCATGGGAGAACGGATCTACGCCGTCAAATCTAGGGTGAAATCCCGTCAGCCGTTAGATCTAGAAACATTGCACGAGGTTTAAGCCCTAGCGTGCATAGGAGGAGTCCCGGAAGAGTCATCGGGGTTTTGTTAATTCTGAGAATCAAGACCTTGTGGTTCTCGAAATCCCAAGAACAGATCCTAGCTGTTGATCTCGGCAGGACACGTGTCAGCGTTCTGGGGAAGCGTCGGTATTTTACCATCGAGGATTTTAGGACTGTAGAACCGTTGCATAATGAAATAATGATTCGTGATTTTCTGATAGGATCAGAGCCATCCAAACGGTAGTGACGCATGTCAGAAGATCCCAAAGATTCATGAAATCGGGGTTTTCGAAGACAAAGAAACTGCGTCGCTGGGAATCGCGACCGGCGATATCCTAACAGTGATGTAAGCATGGTGGGACCACTAGAGTCAGAATGGAGGACAGGTGTCCGTCATCCGGAAAGAGTCAGGAAATCCATGGAAAATCCTGACACAATCACAGCCGTCCATCTGTGGGATAGGTGGCAACCATCAAGAACCATCGGCAGTTGGCCCCATCGAAAAATCGAGAATCGGCGTATCGGGGATTTTGTGGACACGAAACCTTTGCATTTCAGTTTTGTGAAGTTTGAAATCCCGATGAGTGGGGCCAACTGATCACACATCAGAGAGAGAGGATAGCTCTAGTGAGAAGGGCCAGCTGTCAGCCAACCAGAGTATCGAAAAATTGGGAATTTCGTGGACATAGGCACATTGGTATCGAAAAACCCTGAAATAGCGAGAAGCGAACAAGACCGTTCGTTTTTGGGACGCGTGGCAGTGATCGGAGCCATCGGGAAAAGTCCCGATGGGAGATCGTCCATCAGGTCATCGGGGATCAGGAAATTGTGAGTTTCATGGACAAAGTATCCGTGCATTATGAAATCGCGAACCCCGAAAGCCCGACATAATTAACTTAACTCTTAACCCTTAATTAAAAGAATTAATTAATGAATGTTTAATTAGGACTTAATCATATCATGAAATCGAAAAATCAGGGTTTTCGAGGACATAGAACGCTCGCATGTTGGAGTCGCGATCCGCAATTTCCCGATGTAATTAAGGGTGCAGCATAGGACAGGTGTCGGAAAGTCCAACCTTGCCGAGAGTTAACGACAGGTGGCATCGGAGATCGGAGGATCGGGGATCCTGGGGACATAAGTCCTACACCTTTCAGTTTCACGAAGTCTGAAATCCCGATAAATGATAAGACTGTGGTCACAATATGAGGTCGTATGGATCACGAGCATAGCTTTAAAGGGCTAATGCACTAGGAGCTCATCGGGGATCAAAAAATTAGGAATCCTAAGGACGTGCGCGCATTGACATCACAAACGCCAAAACCCTGAATCTCGATAGAGTGATACAAAGCCGCGGTCACGAAGGCGGGTCATATAGACCAAGGTATAGCCAGTAGGGGCTAGCCCATAGAGACAAATCTCATCAAAAAATCAGGAATCGAGAGTCTGTGAAGACAAAGGTTCGTGACAACGAAATTCGCGAAACCCTGAATCCCAACAGGGAATAGGACTACGGTCACATAGGACAGGGTCATATGAACCAAAGCATAGCCAAGGGAGGGAAAAATATAGAGGATATCACATCGGTATATTGGAGATCGAGAGTCCGTGAGGACATGAGACTCTCGGTATCGGACATAAGGAAACTCTGAAACCCAGAATTTTAATTAGGGAATTTCACAGTTAGGAGTAAAGGGCCGTGAGCAAAACGGAAGGCAATGCTGATGCAGCTAACTACATGCATATGCACAGACGAATAAATTTATAAATATAAATGAAATAAATTGAAAGAAAAATACCCAAAATCTGTACAGAGCTGGAATTACAAGCAAAACATTTTGTTCAAAAGAGGAAATCACCATTCATTACCACAGTGTAAGGATGGTTTGTGCAATTTCTATGCACAACTGACGGACTGAATCGTACTTCTTACCATAGCTAAGGGTGAGATCCGTAATGTGTACAGACAGGGGGTTGATTCCCAATATTTCAGAGAGACTGGACTCCTGGTCCTGGATCTTGTTAGTGGCCACCTCAATATACTCTATTTCTGCAAAACGAATTGGAGCATATACAGCATTAACCAGCACTAGTGAAGTGCTCAGAACGACGGTGAGGATGTGAGCCATGGCAAGGGAGATTCTGGGAACCTATGAGCAGAGCATAGGAAGATCTGTGGTGGACAAAGATTGATGCGAGGCAAGTCCCAGCAGATGAAAAGTGGGACAGAGGAAGGACGTGTAGAGATTTGAAAGGTTGACAGATGTAGAAATTGGGGGCTAGATACGAGGGAGCTTAGGAAAGCCAGACGAGCACGTGGAACCCATGCATGCATGAACCCTGGGGTATACGCTCAATTATTTTATATATATAATATAAAGTGTTAAAAAAAATTAATTTAAGTAAATTGAACAATTAGTATCGGTAATTTATATACAAATAAAGGTCATATTAGTTAAATTAATGAAAGGATAAATGGGTTGAATAAGTGTAATAGGATTTTAAATTAATCATTTTAATAAGAGTAAGGATAATCTATCTTAAGGTTAATTAATGATGTTGAGGCTCAGACAAGAGGGAAGGAGGTGGCATATGCATTAGGAAGTGACGAGTAAAGCACAAGGCTAACGTAGCTACAGGGCAAGGGACCCAATAATCCTTTTCACAAGGGTAAAATAAACCAAGCTTAGAAGCTTACTCCTAACCCAAACCTAGCCAATTCCCCTGATGGAGTAATGTCTGTTTACAGACAAGTAAAGAAAA
>CBVK0100455432.1:0-11866 GCA_900067695.1 Picea abies
CACTGCAAGCACACATTCTAGTTTATTTGTCTTGTCTCGCAAACAGGTGCATCATCAGTGGATCTTTCTCCTTGACTATCTCATCTTTGGCAGCAATCTGTGAAGGGGAATCTCTTATTTTGATTCATTATACCTTTAACCCTTTTTTAACCCAGATTGCTTAGGGACGTCTCCCTTGGACCAGCCATCCTAAATAGAAAGAGCTCCCCATAAAGGTGACAGTGGGTGGGGAAGCTCTTGTTACGCCGGTATCAAGCCTTGACTCAAACTCCTTAGACCTCTCCTACAAACCGTGCGATAACAGTACCCATTGACCTAATAGGCTGGCTCGTGATGAGACCCCCTATCCTCTGACTAGGTCTTGTTTTATTATGTTTACGAGTCCCTCTTGTTTTTTGCTGAGAAGCCTTTTATTGCTTTCTCGAGGATCCCTGAGCGAAGCATCTCGAGGTTTTACTCTTAGACTTTTATCTTTTACCAGCTTGCTTTTACCTTCTGGGCCTTTAGCCCTTTCTTCCCACTATATAAGATGCAATCCTGAAAATAGGTCAACCTAGTGCCCGGACAAGTGGAATGGAATAGGTGAACGAGAAACAAGATGAAAAGGTGATGTTGTGAAGGAAGCGGACGATGGCTTTTCAGAAATCCCTCTAGTGGCAAACCAAAACCTACAGACACATGCTTACTAGGGCACTCTGTCAATCCCCCCAGAGATGGTCAATTGGGCAAGTGTAAGATCCGTGCAGTCATTAGAAATAAAAGGAATCAAATGCATATATTCAAGGTTTTTTTATGATCAAAGTGACACATACCATGATACCTGGACTAATTACCTCATGGATCAAAAACCATCTCTGACACAGGACCAAGCCGATGGTGGTGGATGTTGTTGTTGTTGACAAGATAAAGATGTTGAAAGAAAGAAAAGGTGGGCCCTTCAGGGCCATGCTAAATTCAATCCTACTCTCGGTACTCCATGTCTAGGACCTGTGGGCCTCGAGACACGATCTCTTAGTTATCCCTAAAAATGGGGGATAACACTGCCAACACCGACGTTGCCACCACCATCGCCTGAATTATCATTCATTTTGCGCTCTTTAGAGACTATTAATGAGACATTAAAGGGACGCCAATCAACAGATGTCGAAGTCGAACCCCCACCATCTGGCGTGGATAACCCTAAACCACCGAGGAACTAAGAGGAAGGGCCTCCACCTGGGGACATCACCAGAGAACTATAGAAGATCAAACTCCTAAAATTTGCAGGGGGTCGTGCAAGTGAACGTGCAGATGCATGGTTGGAAGGAATGACACAATGTTTCTATTGATTTTTCAATAAGGTTTAAGCATGAAGTTCATTCCTTTTTAGCATTTAACTTAAACCATAAACAATTATTATGCAACAACCAAGATCACAAGAAGAAACACCATGCACAAGAACAGAAGAAGTATCCTAGGAAACCCTTCTCAACAAGGGAAGAAAACCTAGCCAAATCCTTTGCTATATTCTTCAAGAGAAAAACCTACACCACCAAGAAAAATTAGCACACAGGAGGGTGCTTGCAAACCCTAGAAGACTAGCGCCCAAGAGAGGTGCACACTTTTCCCAAGAAAATGTACTTGCTGAAATTTCCAAACTCACACAAAAGATATGATTCCTCAATGGGGAATCTTCCTTTACTTATATTAGACTTGACCTGTCAACATAAGTGTCTATTGGCACAACAGGGTCGACCCCTCTAACTCACAATATAATTAATAATAACCAGATTAATTATCTTTTACATTAATTATCAATTACATTAATGTGGGGTCGACCTGTACCATTTACATTACAATTAGGGTTACAGACAGGTCTAACTCTTGAACAATATAGCCAGGGATCTCATACACGCACTAGTTCTCAGCCACTAGGGGCATATCCATGGGGATGTCCATATCTCTATCTCACTGCGTCTCACAGGAGAACCACTCACTAGTGCTCAACCACTAGGATCACGTTCACCTGTGCTCATCCACAGGCACGTCCACTCAACAAATATTATTTCCCATTGCATTACATATCAGAGTCATCTGGAGTTCATCATCTCAACTCTCTGCTCATAGTAGGCTAATACATCATCTTCATCTCTGTCTCATGACAATGCACCCAGCTCTATGGGAATTCACACGTTCACCTTGTGCTCAACCACAGGCACATCTAAATCAACAAATCTCCTTTCTCACTACGTTACACATGGGAATCATATAGAGTTCTTCTCAACTCTGTGTAAGGAGGAGGCCATCTTTACATTCCAGCTCTGTCTCATATAGGAACCATACACCCCTCTCAGGGGCTCTCTCTCAGGTTTGTGTCCTAGAGAATGTCTCACGCAGTTGTAATCATAAACAGTTTCTCCTTAAGAGACTATGCTTCCACATTAAAAGGCGAAGATAGTAATCTTTCAATTGAGGGATAGTGCCTTGAACTGGTTGGCTAATCTGGAGAGGCAATTGCACCTTACCTCAGACACAGTCTCTTGGGAGCTTTTTGAGGAAAGGTTTTGGAGGAAATATTTGCTTGCTTACTACTAGGAACAACAGGTAGGAGCATTCCATACTCTAGTTCAGGGAAACATGACCGTGGAATAATACGAGATCAGGTTCATTGAGTTAGTAAAATATGTCTCGTAGTTGGATACCGATCAACAACTAGCAGAACATTTTGTGTATGGGTTAAACCCTAAGCTAAGGACCATTGTACGGATGTGAAAACCATCGTTAGTAGTTGAAGCATTTGAAAATGCTTGTTACGCAGAAGAGCATATGAGCTTAAACAAAGGTATGAAATCAACCATTCCACAACATCCAAGATTTGTGGGGAAGGCCCCTAGGACCTTTTCCAGAGGAGGAATCTCTAGGCCACCTCCTTATGGCAATAGATTCGCTCCTAGAGTAGTTACATCAAGTGTTTGAATGGAAGCGAGTGCAACATCCCACTCATCGCCAACGATGCAAGCAGGTCCACAAAGTTCTCTGGAAGCAGCAAGTAGGGGCAAGGGTTCCAGGGGAAGGAATTTATTTCAAAGACCGTCACAGGGTAGTGTGCAGGTTCCACCCCGGGTTACTTGTTGGGGGTGTGAGGACCTCATTACCAGCGTGATTGTCCAAAGTTACAAGCAGGCTTTATGCATAGAGAAGGAAAGGCCTCGATGGGAAGAGTTAGTAGTAGCAACCAAATTTATGCAGTCGTCAATAATCCTTAGGCAGAGCATCAATCCACCGTCGTGGAGTCAACATATACACTAAATCATGTCAATGTTAAGATTTTATTTGATTTTGGTGCTACAGATAGTTTCATTTCACCTTTGTGCGTTAGAAAAGTGTGGGTTGGCAGTCTACGAACGCGATGACTTTAAACAAGTCGAGATGGCTTCAGAGGAAAAACAATTGGTAGGACCTAGCGTCGATAATTGTCTAGTAGACCTAAGAGAGTGTACTACTAGGTTGAAGGTGTACGTCACTGCTCTAGGGACATATGACCTAATCATTGAGATGGACTCGTTAGAAGCACATCGAACTATGATAGATTGTTTCGCGAAAAGTGTGCTTTGAGTTGACGATGAAGGAAAGTCAGTAGAGTTCCACGGTGTACAGAGGAAAGTGTCCCTATGCTTTATCTCGACCATGAAGGTTAAACGCTGCATGAGGCAAGGTTGTCGATTGTATGTAGTGGAAGCAGTGAATGAAGGGAAAGGACCCTCCTTGGATCAGTGTCGAGTATTGTCGAAGGTTAAGGATGTTTTTCCCAAAGAGTTGCCAAGGTTACCTCCTAAGAGGGAGCTGATTTTACCATCGAGCTAAAACCTGGTGTAGAGCCAATTTCCAAGACTCCGTATAGGATGACAACGCCAAAATTTTGTGAGTTGCAAGTGCAGTTAAAGGAACTACTTGACTTAAAGATAATAAGGCCTAGTGTCTCACCTTGGGGTGCACCAACAATTTTTGTGAAGAAGAAGAATGGTTATTTACCACTGTGTATAGATTACATGGACTTGAATCGTGCTACAGTGAAAAATAGGTACCCAATGCCACAGATAGATGACCTCTTTGATCAGATGAAAGGAGCAGGAGTTTTCTCAAAAATTGATCTACGATCACGGTATCACCAATTAAGGATTAAGGAAGGCGGTATTCCTAAAACTGTATTTCGAACTCTGTTTGGGCATTACGAGTTCGTTGTAGTACCTTTTGGTTTGACCAATGCGCCAACAGTGTATTCATGAGCCTCGTAAATGGTGTATTCCGTAAGTACTTAGACCGCTTTGTACAGGTCTTTCTGGATGATATCCTCATCTATTACAGGGACTTGAATCATTCTACAGTGAAAAATAGGTACCCAATGCCACAGATAGATGACCTCTTTGATCAGATGAAAGGAGCAGGAGTTTTCTCAAAAATTGATCTACGATCATGGTATCACCAATTAAGGATTAAGGAAGACGATATTCCTAAAACTGTATTTCGAACTCTATTTGGGCATTACGAGTTCGTTGTAGTACCTTTTGGTTTGACCAATGCGCCAACAGTATTCATGAGCCTCGTGAATGGTGTATTCCGTAAGTACTTAGACCGCTTTGTACATGTCTTTCTGGATGATATCCTCATCTATTCCAAAAACGAAAGAGAACATGAGGAACACTTGTGAGTGGTGTTGTTGAGCCTTAGAGAGACCAAATTATATAGCAAGTTGTCGAAGTGTTCTTTCTTCCATAAAGAAATTCACTATTTAGGTCATATCATTTCCAGTGAAGGAATCTTTGTAAACCCAGAAAAGGTAAAGGCCATTATGGAATGGCCAGTGCCGAAAAATGCCCATGATGTAAGAAGTTTCATGGGGCTAGCAAGTTATTATCGAAGGTTTGTGGAAGGGTTCTCTAAAATAGCAAAACCCATCAACACCTTGCAATGCAAGAGGGTCAGGTATGAATGGATAGAAGAATGCAAGATTGCATTCATCAAACTTAAAAGGTTACTAACTAGTGCACCAATTCTACGAGCGTCGGATATGGAAAAAGACTTCATAGTCTGCACAAATGCCTCGAAGCAAGGATTGGGGGCCATGCTCATGCAGGATGGGGGAGTGATAGTGTATGCATCAAGAAAATTGAAGCAAAATGAGGAGCTTTATGCTACTCATGATTTAGAGTTGGCAATTGTAATGCTAGCTCTAAAGCTTTGGAGGCATTATCTAGTGGGGCGAAGCTTTGAGCTCAAAACTAACCATGAAAGCTTAAAGCATCTCTTCACTCAAAGGGATCTCAATGCCAAGCAGAGGCGATGGAGTGAGTTTATGAGTGAGTACGATTTTGAAATTTTGTACATTAAAGGAAAGGAGAATATGGTCATGGATGCCTTGAGCAGGAGACCACGTGTCTTCTCCTTGGTACCCTTAAAAGTTAATCTAAGGGAGCGTGTGTTGGGGAAACTTCTTGGAGATACTTGGTATTTAAAGGTTACTTCAACCCTCCAGAGTGGGAGGCAAGTAGATCAAAAGTATGAAGGATATAGCCTGGAAGTAGATGGATTGTTAAGATATCAGGGAAGGATGTACATCCCCGAAGGTGGGGATATTCGAAGCATCATACTCAAGGAAGTCCATAGAGCACTTTATTGTGCACATCTGGGTGTGAGAAAATGTACGCAGACATGAAGAAGCTTTTCTTTTGAGTAGGCATGAAGCGTGATGTAGTCCATTTCGTCACCAAGTGCCTAGAGTGTCAACAAGTAAAGGCTGACCACCACCACCACTCGACAGGTCTCCTACAACCGCATGATGTTCCTATGTCCAAGTGGGAAGTCACTTTTATGGATTTTGTTGTGGGATTGTCGCTCACATCACATAGACACAATGTCATTCTTGTGATAGTTGATACGTTGACCAGGAGTGCTCATTTTATTCCGGTTAGACACTTATGATGTCACTGATGTGGCACGCGTGTTTATAAGTGAGGTCATCCGTTTGCACGGGTTACCCAAAAAAATCATTTCAGATAGGGACTCCCGATTCACATCTAGGTTTTGGACAAGTTTGCAGTCAGTGTTGGGAACTCAATTGAACTTAAGCACACCACATCATCCCAAAACAGATGGGCAAACTGAAAGTAAATCAGGTTATGGAATGCATGCTTAAGATGTATGTTATGGATAATCAAACCCATTGGGAGAAGTACCTACCTTTGGTAGATTTTGCCTACAATAACAGTTTCATAGCTCCATTGGAATGCCACTCTATGAATCTCTGTATGGAATGCCATGCAGGACATCGTTGAGTTGGGAAAGGTTAGAAGACCGAGTGACATTTAGAACAGAATGGATTCAAGAGATGGAGGAACAGGTGATTCAGATTAGGTAGCATCTAAAATAAGCACATGATAGACAAAAAAAGTTATGCTAATGCACATAGGACTGACCAAAGTTATACAGCAGGAGATCAAGTTTTCATTCATATCAGGCCTAATAAGAGTACCATTCGGTTCAGGAAGGGGAAAAAGTTGTCGCCTCGATTTATAGGACCATTTAAAATCCAAGAGAGAATTAGACCCGTTGCCTATCGTCTCATACTGCCACCCCACTTGCATAAAACTGATAATGTTTTTCATGTATATATTCTATGTCATTATGTTGCTAACGAATCTCATAAATTGAATTGGAAGGAATTGCAGGTATCAGACGCGGGAACCCTCATCGTTGAACCATTACGCATATTGGACTGTAGGGTCCGACAACTCAGGAACCATCTAGTAGACCAAGTTAAGGTCGAGTGGAACAAGTATAGCCCAGGATCTGTTACTTGGGAAGATGCAGAGACGTTACGAAGAGATCATCCCTCACTTTTTGACCACCTCGAGAATATGTTTTCCCGAAGGTTGGGTGTATGTAATGCCACCTTTTGACTTGGACAACTAGAATTACTTAAGGCATGATCATCTTTATTTTCTATTCATTGTGAAACCATTAATGATACACTTGAACTTTTAAGACATATGAACCTATGTGAATGTCAATTCTATGAATGTTTAACGTTATTTGAATTATGTTGAATATTATGGAATTTATTTCTAACTTGAAAATTTTAACATTTAAAGTTGTTGGTACGTGGATACCGAATTGAGATTATGATTAAATGCATTTACATGATGATAATGCATGGATATGTATGAGTTTGTGTTATGGACTAATCTAAAGGTCAATAGGCTATGAAATAGCCAAAGGATAATGATGATAAAAGGATGATGTTGTGAACATCGACCAAGAAACAGTGTGGTATGAGTCTTGTATGTGAAATTATATTGGTTCAAATGCATTTCTATGATGTGTGGACAAGTGCAGGTTTTCCAGGTGGTGAGACTGCCTAAAACTGAATATATGATGATAAAATTCTCAGCAACACAGTGCCACTGAATGGTCTATGATAGGGTGTTGACCCTAGTTCTATTAGGAGGGGTGGAGGCATTTCCCACTATGTATCCTTTGAAACTTGGAGTCATGGGAGCACGGTGTTAGATCACGCTCCCATAGACGTGTGATGATGACTGTCAATTCCTTGTTGGGAAAGCTTGGTCAAGAGAGTTGACACTTCCGCTTACAGGTTCAATCTGAAGCTAGGTCAATATAGTTGACACTCCAAGAGAGTCCAGCAGAGGAAGGATATGAATGGAAGATGGTAGTAGGCTAGGGAAGAAGGAAGACTAAAAGTAATTGAGAGTGTGTTGGGTTTTGCCTTATAGAAGAATTTATTGATATCCTTTTTTTGAAAAAAAAATGTGTGTGTGTGTGTGTGTGTGTGTGTGTGTGTGTGTGTGTGTTTACTTAATTGAAATGCAATTATCTAAGTGAATGTTGCTTGTGCTAAATTATTGTATTGAGGGATTTCGTGAGCATTTTAAATAGATTACTATGTGTTATGAAATGAATGGTCTTGTTGATTAAATTGGACACATACAATAATTACTTTAAATGTGATAATTATTTTCATCGGTACCTGTGAGTGTCTTGTATGTGCTAACTACACATGCATGCCTTGCACAGGTACACTAGTATGTGTAAGTGTTTTAAATTGATGATGTTATTTATTTGATATGGATGTATGAATCATGTGTTGTTACCCTTGTATTGTAAGTTAGAGACGAAGTTTCTTGAAGGGTGGGTGTATGTAACAACCCAATTTGATTAATTGTTTATCATAGTTTTTAATTTAAATTTAATTAATTATTAAAATATATTAAATGAGTCTTTTATTATTAAAAGGTAGGTGAAGTAATTAATGAAGAGATAAGGTTGTTAGGGAATTAATGACGGGGATAATGTAGTTGGGGAATTGAATGAAAAGGGAGGATAAGGAAGAGAGGAGGGGACTTGGAGAGGGGTGTCATTTTGGATTGGAAATTTCTACAAGAGGTGACGGAGGAAGAGGAAAATTGGGAGAATAGATCATTTTGAAAACTCTCACATGACACCACTGTCGCTGGGAACTTTGGGCTCAAGGGGCAAAGAAACCGCAAGGTTTCCTAGAGAAAGAGAGCCAAAGAGATTGTTCCTAGTGTTGATATTATGGTAGCTGCGGGAGATATTTACCTCCACGTGTAAACCTGACGAGAATAGATTATTCCGGGAAGCAATAAGAAACCGTAATTAGTTGGTTAATAACCCTAGAAGACAAGTCGGCTCAAGAGAATGCCCTGTATTAGGTTATTAGCCTCCAGGAGTAGAAGTCGACTAAAGGAAATATTATATACTAAAGAATTAGTACCCAAAATGAGAAGTCGGCCCAGGCAGTCTGCCGAAATTAGTATAAATACAGGAGGCCAGTCTTCATTTTGGCCAGTGTTTTGAGACTGCAGAAGCAGCGCTTGTGCGCACTGCAGTTGGCCAGTTTGTGCGCAAGTCTGGAGGAGAGTTGTTGTTGCAGCTGTTGCAACTATTAGATTTCGATTTTGGCTTGGCCTATCTCTTGGTTATGGTTTGGACTCTCTGATCAGCTCTTGTTACTCTTGCTTGGTGCACTATCCTTGGAGAAAAGTGCACCACCCTTTGTTTAGCTATCTGACCTAGGGTTTGCTTTCGAAATGATTATCTGTCAAGGTTAAGGTGCTCGAGGGTGGCTTCGACCTATGGTTGGGTGACAATAGTGATATTGTCTATGGTTAAACAAGCACATCCATCATATTCTAACAAGTTATGGGCCCACACTATCTTTGGACAGTCTAACCGTTGAAATATAGATTGGGAGGATTTGCTCAGTTGCAGTCGCAGTTGCAACCAATTTTTGCTACAATAACGTAACCCTAACCCTCTCATTGAGGCATCTTAAGTAAAGGGATTGACCTAATTTCCGAATAGACTAGTGTGCTCTAGCCTAACACATGTCCTCGTACTCTCAGCAAGCTAAGACGTCAAGTTTGAGTTTTTGGTCAAATCTAGGGTTGACCAAGTCAAAGCAACCATCACTTACTCTATGAAGTCAGAAAACAAGTTAGAAGGGGCTTCTAACTTCAAAGCATGGAAGACAAGAATTGATCTCATCCTTGCCAAGAATAAAGTGTTGGATATCATGAAAGGAAAGATTGTGGAACCAAAGTTTGAAGAAGGAAAAGAGAAGGAACCGCATAACGTTGCAGTTATGGAGAAGTTCAAAGACAATGACATCAATGCCATGAGTATCACAGTGGATTCTATAAAATACCACTTGATACCCTACATATCCCATCTTGATTCGTCTAAGAAGATGTATGATGCCCTAATAAACCTCTTCACAGTCAGAAACATTGGACAGGTAATGAGTCTGAAGAATGAGCTTCGTGACATGAAAAATAATGATAATGACAGCATAACATCATACTTTGTGAGAATCTCTCAGTTGAGAGATCCACTACAAGCTATTGAAGAGATCATTTCATAGAAGGAATTGGTAAATATAGTAGTCAATGGTCTTCCCAAGACATGGGATGCATTTGCCGCAAGCATGAACACACATTTGCCGCAAGCATGAACACAAGGAAGGAGTATCCTACATTTGAAGAAATTTGGACTTGTTGTGCAAAAGAAGAATCAAGGATCAGTGCAAAAGAGAAACCCCAAAAGAAATACAATGATCAAGCCTTCACAACAAGGTTCAAGGATTTCAGGAATAAAAAGAAGTTTGGCTCCAAGAAGAAACCAAATCAAGAGAAAGATATGTCAAAAATACAATGCTTCAATTGTTGAAAATATGGTCACTACAAGAACCATTATCTCGAGTTAAAGAGAAGGAAGGAAACACACGAAACATCAATTGCCGAAGAAAGGGAACCCTCAAAGAAATCCAAGTAGGACAAAATGGACTTCTTCTTCTAAGACAAGGTAACAATACTCTCAGAGTTCTTGTATATACCATGTTTTTTGTACATATCTTGCATATCTATTTTCCAGAAGATAACATGTTCAAAGAGAAACTATACCTATGGAAGAACAAGAAGATAAGGATTGTTATCACAATGACTACAAGTCAGGCAATACACATGAAAGGATGAAGTACATCAACAACCCCTAGTAATAATTCATGTGGAAACCATTGCATAAGTAACAACTTCAAGATAAATTGAAATCAGAATCAATCTTGAAGAAACCTAGAAGAAGTATAGACAGAAAGAAGTCAGCACTCGAGGAAATTGGAAAAGGACTTCTGACACTTTGCAGAAGGCAATAAGGATGCAACCGGAAGCGTGGGCTCTCTTAGTTGGAGGGTGTTGTTTACAGAATTCCAAAAGAAGAGCATACATTCATGCATGAAGCAAGGATTAGGAGGGAGCTAATCCTAAATAATATGATCCATTGAAGACGATGAAGTATCTATTCATGTTCCCATCAATGGTAGAAACCATGAAAAGCAACACATGTTCAGTTTGATTTTAAAATAAGTCTTCTTTGACAAGAAGCCTTAAAGTATCCCAGGTTGTCCATCCACATCCATGATCCTATGATGAAAAGAAGAAGTTGGAATCTTCAAGGCATGGAATCTATAGAAAACTCCATGGACCCAAGAGCTAAAGAGAAACATTAAGAAGAACATGAAGATTCCAAGAGAGAAAGAAAAACCAAAACAACCAGTCATTATATCGAGAATCACAAGACTAACAGCTTGATCTAAACCCTCTAGAAGCAATCAAGCAGAAGGAATGAAAGTTGTGATATGGAAGACTTATGAATGCAAGCATTGTGAAATCCAGAACTAGAGGTTCTCCCAGATAAAAGGGAGAAGACTATGATGATTGTTTGTTCCAGTAAACCAGACATACCTCTACATGAGCCATTATATTGTCCGCAATATCCATGGATTAGAGTCTACATCAAATGAATGCAAAGACTGTTCTCCAGAATAATTGAACAAAGAGCGTATGTAGAGCAACCTCAAGGCTTTGAGGTATACTAGAAAGAGACCCTTGTATGCAGAGATGTAGAAAACAACTTGATGGAGAACCTCCAATACACAGCAGAAGCGTGGTGAAAACTTTCTATAACAGAAATACTATATCAGAATGGTTACTCAAAACTCCAGGATGATGGATTGTCAATCCATGACAAATTCTCATGATAGCAGAAGAAGTACCACTTGGATATGTTTTAGATTGAGCCTTGCCACAATGTTATGAGCTAGCAAGAAACAAAAGAGTCGAATTCAACTATGATATACTGCAATGATCATAGCTATATGAAGCCTTCAGAGAAGGCCAATGTTCCAAAAAGACCGAAGTTCATTGAGATCAAGCATTACATTCTCCGCAATGAAATCCAGAAAAGAGAAGTGGTTCTCCAATATATATCTCCACGGTGTTAATGTTTATGCCAT
>CBVK0100455439.1:0-11225 GCA_900067695.1 Picea abies
GGATCTACTTCAACCGTCGAAAAAAGGTTGGTTTATTCTTCCCGTGTTTGCCTGAGAAAAGGGGTTGAGATTTTGGGTAGAAGGTTAAAAGTTAAATCTTAAGGGTCATGTTTTGCGTATAAGTTTAGAGCCCTATCTTATTAGTCCGTAGGGTAGAATACCCCAAAATAGCAGGTAGGGGAGAGAAAGAGAGAAGAAGAAAGAAGATCTGCTAGCTGAGAGTGCAGAAAAGAACTGTATTCTTTACCTTAATATATCGTAAGCACAATTATGTGGATATAGCCCTAGAGAGAGGGTGAACCACGTATATCTTTTGTCGTGTGTTTGATTGATGCCTTGATCTCTGTCATTATTATTATGTCATTGCATTGTTGTGTTAGATCATATCTATAGTTGTGTGGAGTAGATCTAGCTGATAAATGATTTATTCATATTGTATTGTTTTGTATTAGACCCACTTGACATATCCCTTGGTTGTATACACCTCTGTCCTGTAACCCCCTCATAGCCACTTCGGGTGAGACTGCATCTTCTTTGCAAGTGTTGCTGAAAGGGCCAGTAGTTAGGGCTTGTTGGTGCACTCTTGGAGCCGAACCCTAGGTCTGCCCCTGTGCCAACAAATGGTTTTGTTGCCAGGATAGGAATCTTCGTGAGGGAATGTCAAGGTGGTTCCCATCGAAGACAGAGATTCATAAGTGGATAGAAGATCAAGAGAAGGACTTCGTTGAAGCCCAAAACAAGAACCCTAAGCTAAGTATTGAAGATTAGCTACAAAGATACATCTTCACTGACATTCACGAGATCTTCTATGGAGGAATCCATCAGGAGTTGTCCGAGAAGTTGGCTAGGTTATCAAATACCCATTTCGAGATCAAATCTAGACCTCCTGTGGTTTGGATGTCGGCGTTGATCCAGAAGGTAAAGAGAGTCGATAACGTCGTATCTCGAGCAGTAGATCACTGGTTCGATAGCACCATTGGAGGGTATATCACTGAGTTTTTTGTTGACCGAGTAGAATCATATAGCCAAGCCAAGAGATACTTTTTCAAGGGACCCCGAGGAAAATTTTTACATTTTCTGAAGTTGAGAATCAATATGCTCTTGCATGAAAATCACATCTTGAAGATATAGTAGATTGGCCAGATTTGAAAAGGCTAATGTTCAAGAATTCAGACAGCGACAACGACACAGAAGCTGGATATACATGCAATGGGAGAGTATTTAGAGAAGTCCATCTAGCGAACTTGTTCAAGAAGAACTATGGGGATGAGGGTTTCTACAATGGAGAAGAGGTAGAACTGAGAGGTGAAGAGCATTCAGAACCCACTAGGGCAGAGGAAGAAGCAGCTGAAGAACTTCGCCGGAATGAGCCAGAAACCTCAGGAACTACGTAGACCACTGAAGTAAGTACTATTGACCCTCCTGTTGCTTCAACAATGCTAAGTAATCAGAATTGTCAGAATCACCAGAGTCCTCAGACTACTATTACTATCAGTTCAGCATCTACTCAGACAGGAAACCTAGGTAGCTCCATGGAAGATGATATGAGGCTCCCTATCTTTAGAGGAGATGGATCTGAAGATCCTGATTAGCACTAGTTCCTATGTGAGGCCATATGGAATATTAAAAATGTTACCGACGAAGTTGTTCAAAGAAACCATTTCAACACTACACTGAGGGATCACGCGTTGAGCTGCTACATGAAACTTGTCCAAGGACTTGTGCAGCCTAAGCCATTAAATGAAATTAAAAATGTGTTGATTGCAGAGTTCAAGAAACCCAAATTAGAGTCACAATGTATTACAAAGATGAAGGAGATCAAGCAGAAGGTAGTCAACCCTGTCTGGGAATTCGATCAGAGGTTCAAGACCTTAACAGGTCAATTGAATTTTAAGATCCCAGACAATCAGAAAGAGAAATGGTTCATCGTTTCCCTTTTACCACACATCAGAGTTCCCCTGATGCAGTAGAAGATTGCTTCAGAGGTGGAAGCATTGGAGATCGCCATGAATCTTGAATCATACCCTATGGGAGAATCCATCTCAGGTATGAGCCAGATCTTGAGTCAGCTGACTAGTTTGTCATTGTAGGATGAAGACATGAAGAAGGATAAGGAAAAGGAAAAAAGAGAAGATATCTGGTGTGTTAGATGCAGATCATAAGGCCATGATAAGGAACATTGCCTTGTATTTCATTAATATTTGGCCTCGGAAGCTCCAAGCCCCTTGAAGCAAGTCACATTACCCTGGTGCGAAGTATGCAGAAATCGACATCACCCTGGTGAGTTCTATTACATGCAGAAGTATGTATAGACACCCACAAACTTGTATTGCACATTCTGTAAGTCAGTAGGACATGATGATCAGGACTGCAAAGCCTATGACCTTATGCATGAAAGATCGAGAGACATATACAAGATCCAAGGTGAAGTACAGCAAGAAGGAAACACTCTGTAGTACAACTCTCCACGGAGAGGAAACTTCAACCCTCGTGGTGGATTCAGAGGATGAGGAAAAGGAGGAGGTATGGGCCGAGGTCGAGGACAAATAATCTGTTATAACTGTGCATAGCCAGGAAATCTAGCAAGGGACTATCAGAACCCTTGCACCACTTGCAGTTATTGCAATTCATTTGAGCATGTCATTGAGGACTGTCTAGTGTTGTTGGCTAAACTTCAGGAAAGACGAGGTCCTCAGTAGAACCTGCAGATACAGTTGATCAAAGTAGAACCCTGTGGAGCAGATCCTAGATTTGTTGTTATCACTCAAAGAGGAATTGCTACAAGAGAGGATAGAATGACCCAAGGAAAGATCGCAGAAGACTCAGGTATCAGGAAAGCTGCAGAGAAGACCCAAAATTTTGATGCGAAGAAAGAAAGATAAATCTTTGAGGAAGAAAGGCAAGAGTTCAAAGCAGATAAAGGTTCTTCCTCAAAGACACAACCAAAAATAAGAGAATATGGAATGCCTCAAGAATTTGATCAGTCTGACTCGCCCAGAGATGGAAAAGAGGTAAGTAAACTTGTTGATTTCCTGTATATGTTTATAGAGTTGCTTAAAGATGGGAAATATATACAAGAACTGCAAAATCTGGTCAGACACTATGAGTTAGGGAAGATAGACCCCTTATTGAATAGGGAGGTCCACCAAATCGGTAAGAAGAGAAGGAAAAATAAGGAGCTACACTTGAATGCTCAAATAGGAGAGTATGACATAGACTATGTGGTCCTCGACTTAGGGTCCGAGGTCAATGTCATGACGAAGCAAACTTGGGCACTAATGGGAAAACTGAAGTTGATCTATTCTCCTATCAGGCTTAGAATGGCTAATCAACAAGATGTCAACCCATTTGGACGATTGGAGCATGTCCCTGTGGACATCGATGGAGTTAGAACATTTGTAGATTTTGAGTTAATTGAGATAGTTGATGACAGTTTCCCTTACCCTGCTCTGTTAGGAATTGATTGGGCCTTCAACAATTCCACTGTAGATGATTTGAAGAAAAGACGTATGACCTTTGAAAGAGATGGCCTTAGGGTCATTGTACCCTTAGATCCAGATGAGGGTTAGCGATACACAAATCCCATTAGAGAAGAAGACCATGCATACGAACTGGAAAACATCTACAAACTAACAGCCAGACAGCAGGATTACATCAATCCTACAGTCGATGGGAATCTAAGTTGGTGAAGTGACAACACCTATTCATCAAATTTAGAAGAAGCACTGGAGAAATGGCAGAACCATATGTACGAAGTATCTACCAGGAGATGTTGTATATTAACCAGAGAAGTTTGCTGGATCGACACAACAATAAGTAACTTACCCACATTTGATGGTCTAAACCCTTTAGAAGCCTTCCTATCAAACTTTGAAGCAATTGTACCAATACAACAAAGATTGTTGGTAATGGATGAGGCCCTGAAAGCCACACCAACAAGATGGTGGAGGACACATAAAAGAAATATCACAGACTGAACACAATGTTGAACTCTAATGATAGCACGGTTCTTAGCCCAAGTAGAATGCTGCAAAGTGAGATACACAGGTCAAAGCTATCCAAAGGACAATGTGTGGAGCTATGAAGAAGTTTGGAGCAGTATTCCTCAAGAACAATGGGTGCACAGATTCATTAACACGGTGGATACAACCCCTATCAACTGGTACCTTCAATTGGAGCTGTGCCTCATCACTGCAGATTGGAAAGGTATAACTCAGAATTTTGTAACCACATTTTTATTTGAAAGTCAATACCCATCAGTAGATCAAGCATTACAGATTGTGAGACATAAAGTATTTGAAGAGACATCTAACCTCCCTATGGAATAAGAAGAGGACGAATGGACTGCGCCTCTCCAAAAATTGCAGAGCTACTACAACATCAATGTCGATGACGATGATGATCCCAGGAAGGAAAACATCACCAAAACAGAAGGCCAAAGAGATGTGGAAGGACCAGGAGTTGAGCTACCATTTATTGGGAAGCCAATTAAGATTAAAAAAGTCAATATTAGAACAGAGGAGACATCGAAGCTTGCCAATGTCAGATATTATTGGGATGTTGCTACCATTGACAAGATTATAGAGTTGTTGCACGAGTATCAAGACTTATTTATGACTAAGTTCATTGAGATGAAGGGAATCAAAGGGTCGATGGGAGAGATGAGGATCCATTTGAAGCCAGGTGAAAAACTAGTCAAACAGAGACCCTACAGGTTGAACCCTAAATACAAGGAAAAAGTGAAGATTGAGCTCGACAGGATGCTGGAAGCAGGGATTATTGAACTTGTCAAAGAATCAGATGGGTTATCCCTATGGTAGTACAAGACAATAAAACAGGAGAGATCAGGATATGTATGGATCTTAGAAAGTTGAACGATGCTTGTTTGCATGATCCCTTCCCTACACCATTCACTGACGAAGTGTTAGAGAATGTGGGAGATCGAGAGGTATATTCTTTTACAGATGGATTTTTAGGATACCATCAGATCCAGATTTCCAAGAAGGATCACCATAAGACCATGTTTGCTACAGAATGGGGGTCTTATCAGTATACAGTAATTCCATTTGGACTGAAGAATGCCCCAGCCATCTTTTCCAAGGTGGTGGTCGAAGCATTAAAATAATTTTTGCATAAATTTCTAGAAGCATATTTTGATGACTGGATTGTGTTTAGTTTGTTGAAAACCCATATTGAATGTCTAATACTAATGTTGGATAAATGCAAGCAGTGTCAAATTGATTTGAATATGAATAAGTGCATCTTCTTCTCACCATTTGGAGTGCTATTAGGTCATATTGTATGTAAGCAGGGATTGTTGGTAGACCCCTCCAAAATTGCCATTATAGTTGATCTTCCACCTCCGACGTCGGTCAAACAACTGTGCACTGCACTGGGACATACGAGATATTACAGGAAATTTATCAAAGGATATGCCCAGATTATAGCACTGATGGAGAAGTTGTTGAAGAAAGATTGTTAGTTTGGTTGGACAGACGAATGCCAGTAGAGCTTCGACGCCCTGAAATAGAAGATGGTTATTGCGCCCATTCTGGTTTTTCTAGATTGGAGAAAAGAGTTTCACATGCATGTCGATGTGTCTTACATTGACTTAGGATTTGTGTTAGCACAACTGGGAACAAGACACATCGACCACCCGTTATATTTTGCTAGTAGGAATCTATCCACAACAGAAATTAACTACACCACTACAGAGAGAGAAGGGTTAGCCATGGTATACGCGCTACAGAATTTCTGCCACTACTTGTTGGGAGGACACTTTAAAATGTTCACAGATCACTCTGTGCTGAAATACCTGGTCAACAAGACAGTGTTGGGGGGGAGAATATGCAGATGGCTTCTATTGTTTCAAGAATATGATTTTTAGATCATAGTTAAACCAGGAAGAATGAACAAAGGCCCTGATCACTTGTCAAGGTTGGAACATGGCGAAGAACCCACCAGTTTGGAGGATACACTGTTGGATGCACAACTGCTAGACATTACCAAGATTGATGATCACTTTGCAAACATAGTCTTGTTTTTGTCAACAAGAATAGCACCTAGTGAGTATACAATTCCCCAAAAAAAACAGCTAGTGGTGCGCGCTGTAGACTTTTCACTGATAGCTGGACAGCTATACAAAATGGAACCTGATGAGATACTAAGGAGATGTGTTATGGAGACAGAGCGACCATTGATCCTCGTAGAAGCTCATGAAGGCATCACAGGAGGAAATTACACAGGGAAAGAAACTGTGCAGAAGGTTCTACGAGTTGGACTTTGGTGGCCTACCCTACACAAAAATGCTAAAGATTATGCCAGAGCATGCGATGTATGCTAGAGAGTTTGGAAACCGTCTAGAAGAGATGAAATTCCATTAGCACTGCAGATGACCCTGCAAGCATTTTAAAAATGGGCCATTGACTTCGTGGGACCTATAAACCCACCAGGGAAGCACACAGGAGCAAGGTACATAATCACTGTGACAGAATACCTGACTAGATGGGTCGAAGCAAGAGAAGTTAAGGATTGTAGTGCAACTATAGCTGCGCATTTTATATTTGATGACGTCATAACCAGGTTTGGCTGCCCAAAGATCCTTATGAGTGATCAAAGCACGCATTTCATCAATAAGATAGTTGAAACCCTGACTAAGGAATTTGCAGTACATCATCAGAAGACCACACCTTACCATCCACAAGCAAATGGGACAGTTGAAGCATTCAACAAAATCTTGGAGACAACACTAACGAAGATTTTAAGTGTGAACATAGATGACTAGGATTTAAGAGTACCAGTGGTACTGTGGGCCTATAGAACCACTTGCAAGAAGCTAACCATGCAGACCCCTGTCAAGTTGGTTTATGGTCTTGAAGTTGTTGTCTCGATGGAATACTTGGTTCCAAACTTAAGAATTGTTTCTTTTACAGGTATGGATGACACTGGTGTTGTTCAAGAGAGGCTTGCATAGTTAATTGAACTTGAAAAAGACAGATTTATTGCAGGTTTCCACCAGCAGGTACAGAAGGAAAGAGAGAAGACCTATCATGAAAGGCACATCAAGAAGAAGACATTTAAGCAAGGTGATTTAGTACTGGTGTATGACAGTAAGCTCCTGAAACACCCTGGGAAATTAAGAATGCATTGGCATAGACCATTCGAGATCGCCTATGTTACAGAAGGAGGAGCTTTGCAGCTGAAGACATTGAACGGAGAATGAAAGGAAGGGTTGGTGAATGGGAGTCAGCTGAAGTTGTACTATGACAAATAGCTTTCTCGCAGCTCTTAGTAAAAGCAAGAAGAAAAGGGTCTAGGTACCAGGTGCAGTTGAAACTAGGTACCAAACACAGAAATGATAGTCTGCAAAAGGAAGGGAGGCATGGAGAAAAAAGCAAAGGCTGCACTACGCAGTCTAAAAGTTGAAGTAGAACATAAGGATCAGATCCGAGGTGCCTCGGGATGTGTCATAGGTGAGTGTTGGGGGCTTGTTGTCCCTTGGTTATGGAAGAAAGCGAAGATCAAGGAAGAAAAGGTGAAATGTGAACTTCGCGGAAGACATAGTAACTATTACTGGGGCGAAGTGAGAAAAACAACAGAAAATATGGAGTGAAGTACGAAAAAGAAAGTCGTTGGACGAGAAGATCGAGGATGACAGATCAGTAAGGAAGATGGATCGAGGACAACTCAACAAGAGAAAAAAGACACTGTTAGCATCACGCGGGAAGAAAGGAATGATAGTTTGGCAAAGCTCGAGAAAAGAGGGTCAAGTTGACTTAGGGTTTTAGACACCTGGGGTTTTGGTATCTAGGGTTTTGACACTTAGGTTTCGACCTAAGACTGTCAGTGAGCTATTGTAATGTATAAATAAAGGTCAAGAGGACCTGGGGTGGGTTGGTATGATATTGTTGTTGATCTAGCTCTATTATTGTGGTGAGAGATTATTGTATTGTGAGAGAGAAGTGTTGAGTGTGAGAGACTTTTGGTATTGTAAGATCTTCAGTTGGGTGCGAAGATCAAGTCTTGCAGCTAGGTGCACAGGAAGGGGAGAGAAAGAGAGAAGAAGAAAGAAGATCTGCTAGCTAAGAGTGCAGACAAGAAATGTATGATGTACCTTAATATATCATAAGCATAGTTTTGTGGACGTAGCCCTAGAGAGAGGGTGAACCACGTATATCTTGTGTTGTGTGTGTGTTTGATGCCTTGATCTCTGTCATTGTTATTCTGTCATTGCATTGTTGTGTTAGATCAGATCTGTAGTTGTGTGGAGTATATCTAGTTGATAAGTGATTTATTCATATTGTATTGTTATGTATTAGACCCACTTGACATCTCCCTTGGTTGTAGACACCTCTGTCCTACAACCTCCTCATAGCTACTTCGGATGAGACTGCATCTACTTCGCAGGTGTTGCCAAAGGGGCCAATAGTTAGGGCTTGTTGGTGCACTCTTGGAGCCTAACCCTGGGTCTGCCCCTGTGCCAACAACACTCCCTTAGAGGGTGTTTTTTTCGACATCTAGAATAGAAGACGACTAACTCTAGGTTAACTTCTTCTTTCTTTATCTTTTCTTGGAAAGTATCCAATTGGGAGCTAAGTGAACTTAGGATATCGGTTTTAAAATTGTCCAACATGTTTCCTATTTCGGTTCTGGTAACTCCTCCTCCTGACAACTTTGTGACCTTGGAGATTATATCTCAGGGGCCTTTCCCAAACTTAGTAATACCTCGTGAATAACATTTACACAGTTCAAATATATTGTCATAGGTCATCTGGGAGATATCCCCAACCCCCATGAGATTTAATGCATCCATACAATCATCCTTGATTCCTCTGAGAAAGATAATACGTAATGTTTCGGGATCAAGTGTGTTTTTCTTAGTCCTTTGTAAGTTATATTGAAACCTCTCTACATAGTCTTCGAGGGTTTCTTCCTCCTTCTGTGTCATTCTAAAAATTTCTTCTCACATGTCCCTTACTTTGCAGTAATCCTGGTACTTCTTGAGAAATCTCTGCTTCATTTCGTCCCAGGTCCTTATAGAATTTCCTCCGAGTCCCATGAACCAGCGAAGAGCTGCTTCTTTCAAGGTGGCAGGAAATAGTTTAAGTTTATGGGCATCAGAATAATAGTCATAGCTTCAGCAAAGGACATCAAAATCAAAGAGGAAGGTGTATGGGTCCTCACTAAGAAAAACACGAAAATTTGGCAGAGTTGAGGGTGGAATGTTTTTCATTTGAAGTATACCCTTAGATTCCTGAATAGGGAATTCAAACGTGATTGGTTCTTTCTGCTTCGATGTTTCCATTTATTCTCCCATGTTTAAATTTTTTTCTCCCCATAAAGATTCTTCAGAGGTGACAGAGTTTTCTGGTTCTTCAATAGGGTTACTATGTTCTTCTGATTCAAATCCTTTGATGGGATGATATTGGTTTTGGGGATATTCAGAGGATGAAGGTTCTATGACTAAACCAACAATAGAGTCTATTTCGGGTGGCTCTTTCAGATTGTTGGATGCTACTTTTGAGTAACGATGAGTACTAGGGGTTTTGGGGGGGTCTTGTTTTTTTCCACTTTTACTGGCCTATTTATTAGTGTCACGGGTGGTCCCTACACCACGTCCATGAGGTTTCTTAGTGCCTCGAGTCATGCATCCTGTGGTGACTACTAAGCATTATATCCTGGGCAAGGGATATCGTAGGGTAGTTGTCAACTCCCTAGGGGTTTCCCTTCATCTTGGTATTGCTCCTACAATGATCCTAAGGCTAAAGTCCTAATTCCTTGTGTTCCTCCCCGGCAACGATGCCAAAATGATGAGGTAAAAATACATCTTTTAATTGTTTAGCATTGTATTACACTCATTCATTAATTATATCAACCCGAGACTCAATATGTACTTGTGAGGCACTCTGTGTAGTTTACACAGAAAAGAGAACTAGCAAATCAAATGTAAACTATGGACAGGAAAGAAATGAATCATAATACTCTGACCTTTTGATGTGATGTGGTATCTCTTGGGACTAAGTTTTATGAGATATCATAGGATTGAACCTTGAATGTTCACTTAGCGAGATTTAAAAGTACCGTGGTTCTATAGAAGATGTGTATACTTATCCAAAAAGAAATATCAAAACCTATTGTATTCATGAATCATTACTAAACTAACACAACAATAGTAGATTTAGAAATTTTAACAGTCCCAATCATAATCCTGTGAATGATATCAAAATTATTGTAGTGGTTAGGATCTATGTATACCCAAACTCAACATAAAATGTTGGAGTAGACAAAGGATCCTAGTATAAGCAATGGCTGTGATTATTGGCTCTAATATTTATTAACTGTCATTCTTCAGTAATTTCCAGGGGCCATTATGCAACATACATTTAGTCCTCGGCATACACTTCACTACCATAGAAAATACATAGACCAACAATCATACATGAATATACTTAGAAGCAAATAACCATGAACACAAAATAAATGGTACAAGGTTGTACCTGTGAGTGGGCCTAAGCTCACAATATGCTTGTACTCTAACTCGACTAGATTACCAACAAGGAATTACCACTCATAAACATAAATTATATATTGCAATCTCTGAAATCTGAAACAATACTTTAGTCAGACCTATTCTTCATATGTTTCAAACCCTTGCTCAAGCGAGCATACACACATATATATACAATAGGTAATTAAAACAACTCTAAAAACAGAGCGCCAATCTCCTAAGATGCTGGAAAATAAATTTACAACAGAATAGATGCCTATAACTCTTATTCGCTAGATCTCCATATGTCTAGTATACGACCAATCAATTGGTCTCTTCCCACGATTCATTCATTGGGGCTATTGCAATCAGATTCCCCCATGCTCTTGTCATGAAGATGTTGGGTATCTTATTTAATATCCACTGTTATCTATTTTTAGCGCTTCAAAAAAATATTAAATGCTCTTGCCACTTATTTTGATGTCATTTGATCCTTCAAAGTACTCGTATGCTATATCTCTCATTGAGGTAGATACTTGTATTATTTCAACGCTGACCACTATTTGATGTTTGAGTTGATATATGTATGAGGTGCCATATTATATATACTCATAATATTCATATGTGGAACCTTGTTGAAGTTGGAATCCGTATTGGGTGTCACTTGTCAAGTTGAATATATCTTCCTTTGAGAACATAATATATATCTCTTAAAATATCTTGAAGATATCACTTCTGA
>CBVK0100455441.1:0-10386 GCA_900067695.1 Picea abies
TATGAAGCAGCAACGAAGCTGCAGAAAGCCAGGCAATGACCATGTTTTTCAACTGTGACTGTAGGTATTTCTGAATGGGAAACATAAATACAAATGCAAAGTGCTGAGGAATGAACCAGATTGAAACTGATCCGGATAGTTCAGCAATATCATCTGGCTGACCCATCAACTTCAGAATGGGGGTGGCAAAAATGTAAATTGGTAAGAGAAGGATTGCAACAATAAAGAGCACAATCCAAGAGCGTTGCATATATACTCCCAGCATGTGGTATTCCTTAGCTCCATAAGCTTGGCCGCACAGAGTTTCTAGGGCACTGCCCATACCTAACTGCCATATCAAAACAAAAGACGAAAATACATCAACAATCGTGTCCATTTACTTGGGTTTAATCTTAAAGAGATCTAGGTGAGGCATAACCACTACTCACACAACACTTTGGACGCATCATGGTGACAAGGTATAACAGCACTCACACATCACTTTGTGCACAGCATGATTAGAATCTCATCAGAAAATATTTCGTGAACGAATTTTGACCTTCAAAACTGTTCAAATTGGATGGAGTCCGGAGCCTTCAGTTAAATTTTCTTCCGCTTCTCAGAACTCGAGTATATAAGAAAGAGTTTCGATAGATATACAATTGCACGGACTATTTTTTTTAAAGTAACATTGTATTTTTATTTATTTTGATAATTAATTTTTCGTTTGTTAAGCTTTCAGAGGTTAAAAATTCAAATCCAGAAATTTTAAGCTTTCAGAGGTTAAAAATTCAAATCCAGAAATTTTACTTGATATGTAGAATTGTTTTTGTGTAACATTGCTTTTTTTAGGAACTTATTTTGATAATTAAATTTTGATTATTTTGATAATTAAATTTTGGTTGAAAAATAATTAAGAAAATCATAATTAATAAACTGTATTTCTTAATTAGAGGTTACAATTTTAAATCCAAAAACTTTACCAGTCAAATTATTAAACTTACTACTAAAAAGTTACAAGTTCAAATAAACTTTACCATAAAATGATTAACATAAAAAAATCTCTTATTCCACAAATTAAATTATTATTATTATTAATATAAATATTTAAAATAAAATAAAATTATAAAAATTCAAATACTATATTAAAAACAAAACATCAAACACTATAAAAATAAAGTAATCAAAGTATACTATAAGGAAAATAAAAATAAAAAAATCAATCCTATACAGCTCTACCATGTGATATAAAGTTATAATAAATAAAATACTGTAAAGAAAATAAAAATAAAAAAATCAATCCTATACAGCTCTACCATGTGATATAAAGTTATAATAAATAAAATGTTATGTTAGTGATACTCTTCTCTTTTCTGCTTTTAAACTTGGTCTTATAATTTAATATGGACAGATCATTTTAAACTAAATCTCATCTTAATATGCAACCTCTCGACAGTGAACCCTTAAACTTGCAAATACTCTTAAATTTCAAATATATTTTTAATATTAATTGAACAAAATATATTATAACAATGATGTTTTAACAATGTTATAAAATTATATTAACAAAATATTTCAGACTAATGATATTTTAACAACTTTATAAAACCTTAACAATGATATTTTAATGACTTTATAAACTTGTATTTATATTAATGATATTTTAATGACTTTATAAACTTGTATTTATATTAATGATATTTTAATGACTTTTTAACCCTATATTATTGTTACTGAAGTAAAAGATCGTAATTATACAGTGCTTTTTTGTTTTTCCAGTGTTTAGGCTTTATGTCCCAAGCCATTACCAATTGATTTCCTCCATAACCTTTAAACTAAACTCTCTATGAATTTAGGGTTAATGTCACTGATTATTTAACGGCGACCAATAAGCATGAAATTGAGCAGCTCATTTACCGCAGCACAGGCTGTTAGATTTTGTACAGGAGGTCTTATAAAACAGAGGGCAGTCCAAGAGGACTTATAAAACAGAGGGCACGGTAGGCAAAACATGTCTAGCAGAGAATTGACGAGCGCAGTTATTAGCTTCAAAGCTTCAAACCCGTGGCCCTTGTTCAGGAAACCTTGGGACCAAACCGCTTTGCTGGTTATAAATGCTAACGCTCGACGACCGTGTTAAAACAGTTGACAAGTTGGGTTTCTATGGGACTTGCGCAAAAACATGCTGCAAACAGCTGACTGATACAGTCCAGCGTGAAGCCATTTAATGAAAACCTAAATATTTAAATGTCAAACAATTGCATTCAGTAGTAAAGTATTTAAATGTCACACTAATAAATAGGTGTTGGTTAGTTGTTTTACTAAATGTTTTTTTTTTATGAATGGGGTGATATAAATTTACATGAATCAATAATTTTTTTGTTGTTCAAAATTCATTTCTGAATGTACAAATGGATTCAATATGTTGAAAGATTTTTGGATTCTATAAAAATAATTATTTAAATCTACCAATCTAACAATTTCTAAGATTTCGAACAAATATCCCCAAAAAATCTTCATTTCTTAAAATCTTTAACATCTTTAGCCTACAACTAATAAATATGTTATATAGTATTGAATCTAAGAACATTCTGATTCAAAATACATTTAGCATTTAGATCCAACAATGTATATCTCATATAAATTTAGCAGTGTATATCTCAATTCATATAATATGTATTATTCTTCTATGAAATGAATATTATTGTTTACTTAATTAACACCTTGAAATATACATTTTAAAATCTAGGTTTAAATAACAAAACTTAAAAAAAATAAAATAAAAAATAGCAGGAACTGAGTGAAATTATGAACTATGAAATGGTTCCAAATAAAGAAAACGAATACGAATATCGTGGATACTTACAAACAGCCCAAAATTCAGACCAACGTTTAGTCAAGTAAACAAACACTCAGCATTCTAAAATTAGGTTTCCCACATAAGTTGGGTCAAATAACAGGGACCTGAGTGAAATTATGTATCTCGAAATGGTCCCCGGAAAGAAAGAAACGGAATAAGAAAATGAAGACGAGTATCGTAGATACTTACAAAGAGCCCAAAATTGAGACCAACGACGACAGTGCTGGCAATGGAAATGGCAGCTAATTCTAAGTCGCCCAGATGCCCGGCAAACGCCAGAGTAACAACATTCATCCCATACATGGCTATTCGACTGAACATGGCAGGCCCCGCAATGCTCCATAGCTTCTTTGATTCCTCCAAAAATCCTCTCCCTGAATCTTTTGAACATATCAACGGCCAGTCTTCATTGTCTTCCACATCAGAGGCCTTGCAATGACGATTTCTTTCTTCATCCAAAAATGGATCGCGCAAGGAATCTTCCATGTTCATGTTCGGCAGGGAACATTAGAGAAGAGAAGATGCTACAGATTTATCGTTGCCCTTTGCACCATTCGCAACTGAAAAAGCTGTCGAAAGAGTGAGCTAATCATTCCATGTCGACCCCACCAGGCACTGAAAAGAGATCGCTTACGGAATCCCGTAACAACACGCAGGCTCAACATCGACCGACTACACAGAGGAGACAGATCGCATCGGAGGGGCAAGGGCCCAAATCATATATATATATATATGGCCAACAATCGAGGTTAAGATAATTAAACAAGAAATGATATGATGTCAATTTATATATATATATATATCCAACAATCGAGGTTAAGATTATTAAACAAGAAATGATATGATGTCAATTTCTAAGACAATAAAACCAGAAATGACATCAATTCCGTTATTTATTATTAAATTGGTCAAATTGGTCCGCTCACATCTATGTCTGGGTATATATATTAAATCCGGTTTTCTTCACTTTATATAAAGCGTTAATACGGTTTACTTTACATAACTCTTATATCTTATGGCGGTAGGCTAAGGCCAGTAATATACAGCCTGCTTAGCAGCATTGAATGTTGCTGCATGCTGTATATACATTATATACATAGTGAGATCATTTTGGTATATATGTTGAGATATATTGGATGGTGTATATATAGCTTGCAGCAGTATTCAATGTTGCTCAACATATTGTTTATTGTTGGTTGTATGTTAAACGTTTTATTTTTTGGTTTTTTTTTTTTTAGATATTTTTAGATTATATTTGCCAGAAATGTAGCAAGGTATTATTGGATCTGTAGATTGAGTTGTTATTTTTGTATAATTCTGGTGTCCCAGGAGTTTTCCATCCAGCTGAATTCATTTCTGCATTCAAAAATTCAATTTAAACAATAGAAAATTGTATTTTAGTTTAAATTTAAATCTCTAATTCCTAAAAAAAAAACCAAAACTTAGAATATTTAGAAAACACCTAATTTATCTTATGTACATTCCTTTTTATATTTTTTTAATATATCTTTTTGGAAAGTTTGTTTCTTATATTTATATATAAATTATATTTTTATAAGATTCTTCACACAATGTAAAGTAAAGTTGTCTTTGAACTTTTATATTTGAACATATTAAGCATAATATTTTTTTGGGTTGTTTTAGTCTTCCCTGTCATATTATAATTCAATCTTTATATTATAATTTGATCTATTTATTGTATATATAAGAGAAAATGCTGCCCACTTTCTACCTACACATTTCTATATATTAGATATAATCTGTCTTCCCTGTTATATTATAATTTGATATATTTATTGTATATATAAGAGAATATATATTATAATTTGATCTATTTATTGTATATATAATATATAAGAGAGAATTCTGGGCACTTTCTACTTCCACATTTCTATATAGATATAATCTGTCTTCCTTCATATTATAATTCAATCTTTATATTATAATTTGATATATTTATTGTATATATAAGAGAATATATATTAGATATAATCTGTATACCTTGTCATATTATAATTCAATCTTTATATTATAATTTGATATATTTATTGTATATATAAAAGAAAATATAATTCAATTTTTATATTATAATTTATATATTTATTGTATATATAAAAGAAAATGCTGCTTACTTTTTATTTCCACATTTTTATATATTAGATATAATCTGTCTTTTGATTAGTTAATTATTAATTGTGTTATTATTTCTTTATAAGATCATAAATTAGTTTTGAATTTTTATCTTTCTCTTATATTTTTTTTTAACATAATTTATAATAATTTTTTATATACCTTGTCATATTATAATTCAATTTTCATATTATAATTTGATATATTTATTGTATATATATATAAAAATATAATTCAATTTTTATATTATAATTTGATATATTTATTATATATATAAAAGAAAATGCTGCTCACTTTTTATTTCCACATTTTTATATATTAGATATAATCTGTCTTTTGATTAGTTAATTATTAATTGTGTTATTATTTGTTTATAAGATCATATATTAGTTTTGAATTTTGATCTTTCTCTTATATCTTTTTTTAACATAATTTATAATATTTTTTTTTAGTGTTTGATCTCTTCCCTTGTTTTTTCCCATTTCCCTTTTATGTAGTATGGTTTTTCAACAATTTTTTCTTATCTTTTTGTTATATGAAGTGTTTTTAGTTAATAGTAGCTATTGTGTTCATGGAATTTAAATATCTAATTCTTAATTGTGCTATTATTTGTTTTTTGTTTTATGAAGTGTTTTTAATTAATGGTCTCAATTGTGTCTAGGAAACCTAAATATCTATTTTTTAACTGTGCTATTATTTGTTTTTCACATCATAGGATGTTAAACTTCAAGTAGTTTCACACTTTGATTTCCTTTTATTTTTTGGCATATTTTTTCTATTTTCTTTTAATGTAGCATTCTTCTACTAATTTTTGGTGCATTTTTTTTTTCTTTTTGTTTCCTAAGTGCTTTTCATCAATGACTAGAATTGCACCCATAGACTTGTGGAACCAATTCCTCATATTCTTAATTATGCTACACTCAATTTTAATGCTACCCCATTGACATTCAACCTTGTTTTATTTATTGTTGGACACCTATCTTCTTTGATAAGCCACTCTTCAAACCATTTTCTACTATACTATTCACAACCAACCAACCATGGATCATAATTTTTGAAAATGTTACACTAATATCAATTATGTTGTCACTACATGAACCACTAGTGGAAAGTAAAATCTTTATATTTATTGTATTTTTTATTTAATCTAATACAATTTTAATGATTGCTCCACCCAAATTTGGATAATACCTAATTTTCCAAAATAATCAAAACCAAAATTTAAAACTAAAATTAGAGCAGTTTTTAAGCTAAAAATAGACGAAGGGGTCCCTTTTCATTGCAATGAGAATGCACACCCATTGTTTTTTTAGGAACACTCATGCCTCTGAAATTTGCACACATTTGTGTTTAAATAGCTTCGTCCTTTGCTGAAGCTCCACGTATGCCATTTCCTTGTGGAACCAAAATTTCCATGTCATTTTTAAGTACATATAACACACATGTTTTGGAAGTGTGCCACTTTGTTCATCCCCCCCAATTTTGGGCACTTTTCCCTATTTCTTCTCCCCAACCATGAATTGGATCATTCTAATATTTGTCATCTTTCTTGATGCTTTATGGGTGAAAAAATTGGAGGAATCAACTTGCAAAGCCATTTTAGTGACTGGTCCCAATTTGGAAATTTGGGTCCAAAACACCGTCTAAAATATTTCAGAGCCATTTTGAGGCATAAAATGACACTTTTTCATGGTCAAAACCTTACTATGGAGATTCCAACTATATTCTATACACCAAGATCTTTCCAACGATTCAATAATCTCCTTAATCAAAGTTCGTATGCGAAAGTTATGCCTCTCGCAAGTTGACCTACTGTATTGATCACCATGGTGCGAGTGGATGCCACATTAGCCCCCATTACTTAAATGTGTGGGGCTAGCCATGTAGTGGATTTTCTAAAACATTATAGAAGGTATACACCCTATCACTAATTGAGGGTTAATGAATTCAATACCTTAACCCTAAACGACTATCGAGCTATGTAAAATATTGAGCCACTAAGAAGAGAAGGGGTTCCATTATTTTGCATTGTATATTGTTCCATATCTAAGAAAAACATATGATAGTTGTATTTTGTGAGAATAACAAAGGATGAGAGATTCTGTAGCAACCATACATGACACATTGTGAAAGGAAACTCCACAAAGAGTGTCACTTTCTTTCTACTTGCATTTGAAGAAAAGAGAGGAGAGTGGACTCACCTTCGAGCTAGGTTTTCTCTCGTATTGGATTTCCTAGGTCATATCTTGTGTTTATTTGTGGATGGCGTGAGAGTATTTATCTCTGTTCTATATTTTTCACATTTCAACTATTTCACATATTTTAAGAAAAAAATCAATAATTTAAAGAATCTGAGATCTAAAGGAAATCAACCTTCACAGTAAAGATTTCAATAATTTATTAGATATGCTGTGACGAACTATACAATGAAATATCCACGGTATTTTACGGATCAAACCATGAGCATGCTTCTACTAGTTTAACAAAATCTCGGCAAGGACAAGTAGGAGGGACATTAGCATCCTTGGCACTCGACATTTTCCAAAGAGGAGCTCTCATTTACAAGTAAATTTTATTTGAAACTTCATTTTTATCTTTGTTGAGTTATATAAATTTACATATTTTTTAAAAACAGTTTGTTATTATTTATTTGCAACTTAAATGCTAATCCAAACCCAAACCCTAACCCCCCATAACTTAGAAACTTAGTTGGTGAGCTTATGAATACTAGAGAACCATCTTGTATTTCATCGGACACTTCACTTAACAACATACATAGGGATATGATGAGATAACACTACTCAACCGACATAAGTAAGGAAGCTGTGGAAATTTTGCATATAACCAAATAGATGATTATTCTATTGTTTATTGACCGTAGAACTGATCAACTCCCTTGATATGAGAAAGAAGCAACTTTGCATGGACTAGTGCACATTCTAGCAATGGAAAGACCATTGGATGAATAATCGGTTTATGGCATTTGATAGACCTCCCTGCAATAACAAGGAGGTTCCCTTGTTTCTAGTACTGTGATATCATCCTCATACCATAATTTATCATAGAGTACTGCGACATAGTTTATGATGACATGTAGTTTAATTCAGAATAGAGTGTTTTTGGTAGCTTTCAATCACAATCCATCATCTAAGGATGTTAGACCACCATATGTAGGGCCTTCAGGCCACATTGATTCTAGACCATGCACTACATCTAGCCAGGATATCCATTTTGGTTCTAGCACAGTTGTTCTGCATCAATGGTCTCATTGTAGGCATACTTTTCATGGCATGACAAATAATCCAATTTAGTATAGTTTCTTGAAAAAGGTTAGTACAACAATTTTTTTTTTATAGTTTCACTGATTTGTATTATTTTTGCAATTGACAAATATTTTGTAAACATAAATTTAAAGTATTTGTAACTATATTTTATTTTCTAGCATGTACAACTCCCACACGATGAGACATATGGATCTAGGTGTTAGGGCACGTATTCTCTTGGACTTGATGGAACAATTGCAACAACATGTGCAGTTGGGGCACACCACACATATGTGTTTAGATGACTTTATATTCCTTTTTCCCCCAAAAGTAGAATTCAAGATATAATTCAAAGATGTGTATAACTATAACCATAAATAACTTGTACAAGAATTACATGTGTCCTTTGAATAGACCATAATTAAGAGTAATGACAATATACATTGGGGGATGGGAGCTATTATCCTTTTCCTATGAATATTAATAAGAATCACATAATTGTTATCTTCAATCTCAATTTGAGTGTGAATGGCCAACTTACCTCGAATATCTGAATACCAATTTATTTGTGGCCATTAGAAGTTCACTCTAAGACTCTTAGATACGTTTGTTTCCTCATGTTAGGGTCATACCCTAACCTCTCTACTTTAAGGTATTTAAGAGTGAGTCAATTAATGTATGTAGGGTAATACTTTAAGGTATTTAGGGTAATACTCCAACTAGAGTAAAAGAAAAGAAAAGAAAAGAAGTCTAGGTCATGCTAGCACCATTGTGGGAGACCTATCTGAAACGATTCCTTATGTCATGTTGATCACGTGGGGAGACCTCTTGAGTAACCTTTTTTGTGTGTATCAATAATATAGTTTTTGGTGATAACTCTTAAAAGACTCTCCTCAATTTGTTGGTTGTGTTGAGATAAGTTAAGAATAACACTTCAATGGGATCTCAAGTGGTCCCCTTTCCTAAAATCACAACATGGAAAACAATGAGGACCTGGAAACTAAGTATTGGAAACTTGAAGAAAAAATTGATGAACAAGGTGTTGAACTTACATCCTAGATTACCCACCAGATGACCCAATAGATGGCCCAACAAATGAACCAACAAAGTGTTGATCTTAAAGTATGGATAGGCTAACTATTGGAATACAAAAAGGACAAGGGGCCAAAAAACCACATGGATCTACCCATGGGGGAATTTTCAAAACATGAAGAGATGCACCCTAACACACTCTTTCCAGTAGCCATAGTCTTCGCCCACCCTTTCAAGATTACAATTCATGGCACCATTTCCCAAATGTAGACATGAACAATTTTAATGGTTTTGATCCAACAAGTTGGATTACCCAAATGGAACATTATTTATTTCTCCATGGAATTATGGATGACATAATGAAACTCAAAGTGGGTGTCTTATATTTGGACTCAAATAATTGGAAATGGTGGTAATGGTCATGAGGTCTTCACTCAGGGAACCTGTGACATAACATGTGCGTTCGTGGGATATTAAAGAATAACCCTAATTTCACTAGATATTGATAAAAAAACCCTATTTATATTAGACACTCATTTTTATTCCCTCTAATACCTATAAACCCCCTGATATCATGTATCCCCCCAATACCTACAATATTATATTAATTTTTTTTTTCACAATTTGAAAACCCCCTTTATGAATGAATGTGATAAGATATTGGTCAACAAGGTGAATCCCCATGAAAATGGTATAAGAAATATTATGGTGGGTACATTACTTGGATCCAGTTTGTGAAGGTCCTTTATGCTAATTTAAAATTCATCACTCACTATTTGGGACAATTGGAAAAATTATGCCAAATAGTAACCGTTATATACTTTATAGAAACCTTTGAGCAAATGGAAATATGTATAGAGGGCATATCTGATTATTTTTTCAAGAATGTTTCATCAATGGTATCAAGGAGGAAATTTAAGCACAATTCAGATGCAACACCCAAATACTTGCTTGGAGGCCTATAAGAGAGATAAATAAGTTGAAATGATGATCATATATGCACAAACAAAAATACCACCATTCACTCCTCATCATAGATGATTTTAGGGGAGAAATTTCGCTCATGGGTGAAATTAAGGGGCCTCCAATTTTTTATTGGGCGAATTTTTTGTATTAGAGTGA
>CBVK0100455448.1:0-16359 GCA_900067695.1 Picea abies
TAGCTGGTTGTCACAATACAATTTCAAACGGCTCCCATTCACTAATCCTTCCTTCCATTCTCCATTCAATGTCTTCAATTGTGTAGCTCCTCCTTCTATAACATAGGAAACCTCATATGGCCCAAGCCAATGCATTCTAAACTTTCCTTGATGCTTCATGAACTTATTGGCATATACCAATACTAGATCACCTTGCTTAAATGATTTATTTTTTATGTGCCTGTCATGGTAGGCCTTCTCTCTTTCTTTCTGAACCTGTTGGTGAAATCCTGTAATACATCTATCTTCTTCCAGTTCAACAAACTACACAAGCCTCTCTTTCATAGTGCCAGTGTCATCCATATCTGTAAAGGTTGCAATTCCCAGACTAGGAATGAAATATTCCATGGGTACAACTACTTCTATACAATATACTAATTTGAAGGGGGTTTGCATGGTTAGTTTCTTGCAAGTGGTTCTATAGGCCCATAATATTGTTGGTACTCTCAAATCCCATTCATCCATGTTCACACTACATATCTTCATCAGCGTTGTCTCCAATATTTTATTGAATGTTTCAACTGTCCCATTTTCTTGTGGATGATAAGGTGTGCTCTTCTGATGGTGAACTTCAAATTCTTGAGTCAAGGTTTCAATAGTCTTATTGATGAAATGTGTTCCTTGATCACTCATAAGGATCTTTGGGCAATGAAATGTGTTCCTTGATCACTCATAAGGATCTTTGGGCATCCAAACCTGGTTATGATATCATCAAATATGAAGTGTGCAGCTGTAGTTTCACTACAATCCTTAACTACTCTTGCTTCTTCCCATCTGATCAAATACTCGGTCGCAGTGATTATGTATCTTTCTCCTATGTGCTTCCCTGGTGGGTTTATAGGTCCCACAAATTCAATGGCCCATTTCTCAAATGCTTGTAGGGTTAGTTGTGGTGCTAAAGGCATTTCATATCTTCTGGATGATTTCCTAACTCTTTGGCATACATCACAAGCTCTCTAATAGTCCTTAGCATATCTGTGTAGAGTAGGCCACTTAATACTAGCCCTAAGAATCTTCTGCATTGTTTCTTTCCCTGCATAGTGTCCTCTTTGATGCCTTCATGTTCTTCTGCAAGGATCAATTCTCTCTCTACATCCATAACACACCTTCTCAATATCTCGTTAGGTCCCATCTTGTATAGTTTTCTATCTATAAGTGAAAAAACTGCAGCGTGTACTACCAATTGTTTCTTTTGAATAATTGTATAGTCACTAGGTGCCATTCCTATTGACAGGAGCTAGACTATCTCTGTGAAGAGATCATTGATTTTTATAATGGCCAACAACTATGCATCCACCAGTGCATCCTCCAATATAGTAGGCTCTTCTCCATGTTCCAACCTTGACAAGTGGTCAAGACCTTTGTTCATTCATCCTGGCTTAACCATGATCTCAAAATCATATTCTTGAAATAGCAGAATCCATTTGCATATTCTTACCCCCAACACTAGCTTGTTGTCTAAGTATTTCAGTGTGGAGTGATCAGTAAACATTTTAAAGTGTCCTCCCAACAAGTAGTGGTGGAATTTCTACAATGCATACACCATGGCTAGTCCCTCTCTCTCTGTAGTAGTGTAATTGACTTCAGTGGTGGAGAGCTTTCTGCTGGAAAATGCTAATGGATGATCAATGTCCCCTTCTCTAGGTTGTGCCAGTACTGCTCCTAATGCAATATAATATGCATCAACATGCACATGAAATTCCTTGCTCTAGTTGGGAAAGAATAGAATAGGTGCAGTGACCATATTTTGTTTCAGTGTGTCAAAGCTCTACTGGAATTCATCTTTCCAACCAAACTGAGAGTCTTTCTTTAATAACCTCTCCATTGGCGCAGTAATGTGAGCATATCCTTTGATGAATTTCCTGTAATGTCCAGTATGTCCTAGCGCAATGTGCAGTTGTTTGACTGATGTAGGTGGTGGTAAATCAACTATAATTGCAATTTTGGATGGATCCACCAACAATCATTTCTTGCATACAATATGACCTAATAATACTCCAAATGGTGAGAAGAATATGCACTTCTTCAAATTCAAATCAATTTGACACTGGTTGCATTTATCAAGCATTAGCCTTAGACATTCAATATGATTTTTCAACAAACTAAAAAAAGTTCAGTCATCAAAGTATGCTTCCAAAAACTTATGCAAAAATTATTTGAATGCTTCAACCACCACCCTGGAAAAGATGGTAGGGGAATTATTCAATCCAAATGGAATTACTATATATTGGTAGGATCCCCACTCTATGGAAAGTGTAGTCTTATGAAGGTCGTCCTTGGTGATGAGGATCTAGTAGTATCCCGAAAACCCATCTGTAAAAGAATATACTTCTTGGCCTCCCACATTATCCAGCACTTCATTTGTGAAAGGTGTAGGGAAAGGATCATGTAGATAAGCATCATTCAGCATTCTAAGATCTACGCAAATCTTGATCTCACCTGTCTTCTTATCTTGCACTACCATGGGGCTAATCCACTCTGACTCTTCGACAAGTTCAATAATCCCTACTTCCAACATTTTGTTGAGCTCAATCTTCACTTTTCCCTTATATTTTGGGTTCAATATGTAGGGTCTTTTCTTGACTGGCTTCGCGTCTGGTTTCAAAGGTATTCTTATTTGTCCCATAGGTCCTTTGATTCCCTTCATATCAGTGAACTTGGTCGGGAACAAGTCCTGATACTCATGAAATAATTCTGTGATTTTGTCAATGGTAGCAGCATCCCAGTAATCTCTGACATTGGGAAGCTTTATTGTTTCCTCTTTCTCGATATTGACTTTCTTTATCTTGATCGGTCATCCAATGAATGGAAGCTCAAATCCTGGTCCTTCCACATCTCTCTGACCCTCTGTTTCTATGATATTCACCTTCCTTGGGTCATCATCTTCATCGAAATTAATGTTGTAGCAGGTTTGCAGTTTCTGGAGGGGCGCAGTCCATTCATCCTCTTCTTGCTCCAAATGGAGGCAAGATGCCTCCTCAAATACTTTCTGTCTCACCATATGTAGTGCTTGATCTACAGAAGGAAATTCACTATCAAACAAAAAGGTGGTTATAAAATTTTGGATCATACCTTCCCATTCTGAAGTGACAAGGCACAACTCTTCTTGAAGGTACCAGTTAATCGAGGTCGCATCCAACGTATTGACAAATCTGTGTACCCATTGTTTTCTAGGAATGTCACTTCAGGCCTCTTCATAGCTTCATACATGGTCCTTTGGGAAGCTTCGACCCGTGTATCGTGCTTCACAGCTTCCTACTTGTGTTGAAAACTATGCTACCATCAGAGTTTGGCATTGTGTCCAGTCTGTAATATTTCTTTTATGTGTCCCCCACCATATTGATAGTGTGGCTTTCATGGCCTCCTCCATTTCCATCAGCCTCTATTGTGTCAGTACACTTGTCTCAAATTCTGATAAGAATTTCTCTAAGGGGTTCCACCCATCAAATGTGGGTAGATTACTCATGATTATGCCAATCCAGTGAACTTCTCTGGTTAGCCTAGTGCATATTCTTGTAGATACTTCATACATATAGTTATGCTAGTTCTCTAGTGCTTCCTCTGAGTCAGATGAGCATGAGTTGTCACTTCACTAGCTGTAGGGTTGATATAATCCTGTTGTCTGGCTATTAATTTTTAGATGTTTTCTAGTTCAAATGTATGGTCCTCTTCTTTGATAGGTTCTATGTATTGTGGACCTTCATCTGGGTCTAAAGGTGCAACGACCCTAAGGCCAACTTTCTCAAATGTCATGCATCTTTTCTTTAAATCAACAACAGTGGAATTGTCAAAGGCCCAATCAATTCATAACAATGCAAGGTAAGGGTAGATATCATCAATAATTTCAATTACCTCAAAATATGCAAAGGTTCTTACTCCATTGATGTCCACTGGGACATGCTCTAATTGTCCAAATGGGATGACAGCTTGCTGATTAGCCATGTGAATCTTGATAAGGGAATATATCAGTTTGGGTTTTCCCATCAGTGCCCAAGTCTGCTTTGTCATGACATTGACTTTTGACCCTAAGTCAAGGACCACATAGTCTATCTCATACTCTCCTATCTGAGCATTCAAGTGTAATTCTTTATTTGTCCTTCTCCTTTTTCCAATTTGGTGCACTGCTCTATTCAGTAAGGGGTCTATTTTTCCTAGTTCATATTGCTTGATCAAATCTTGTAATTCTTGTACAACGCCTTTATCTTGAATCAACTTAACATAAGTTTGAAATAATTCCATGAGTTTGCTTACCTCTTTCCTTTCTGTTGGTGATGTAGATGGATCAAATTCTTGAGGCATGCCGTATTCTTTGATTTATGGTCGTCTCTTTGATGAAGATCCTCGATTTCCTTTGAACTCTTTTCTTGCCTCCTTGAATATTTGTCTTTCTTTATTAGCATCGAATGTTGGGGTATTTTCTATATCTTTCCTAAATCTGTGTTCATTTTCAGTCTTTCCTTGGGCTACTTTGTCTTCTCCTATAGTAGCGCCTCCTCGAGTAATAACAATGACTCTAGGGTTTTCTTCACGAGGTTCAGCATATATCAATTGTACTTGTGGGTTCTGCTGAGGTCCTCGTCTTTCCTGAAGTTTAGCCATCAACATAGGGAATTCTTCTATGGCATGCTCGAAGGAGTTACAGTAACTACAGGTTGTTCAAGGATTCTGACAATCCCTTGCTAAATGTCATGGCTACATGCAGTTGTAACATATTATTTTTTCTCGGCCTCGGTCCATACCTCCTCCTTGTCCTCGTCCTCTGTAGCCACCGCAAGCAATGAAATTTCCTCTCCCCGGAGAGTTGTACTACAGATTGTTTCCCTGTTTTTGTACTTCACCTTGAATCTTGTATATGTCTCTCGACCTTTCATGCATGAGATCATAAGCTCTACAATTCCGATTATCATGCCCCAGTAATTTACAAAATGTACAATACAAGTTTGTGGGTGTCTAGACATACTTCTGCATAAAATAACACTCACCTGGGCGATGCCTATTTCTGCATACATCGCACTAGGGTAGGTTAACTTTCTTTAAGGGGCTCAGATCCCCTGATGCCAAGTACGCATGAAATAAGGGATAATGTTCCTTATCATGGCCTTCAAATTTTCATCTTATACACCAGATATCTTCCCTTTTGTCTTTTCCCTTATCTTTCTTCATATCCTTGACCTATAAAGAAAAACTAGTTAGCTGGCTCATGATCTGGCTAATGCCTAAGCTAGAATCTCCCATCAGTGTTGATTCAAGATTCATGGTGATCTCCAAAGCTCTTGCCTGAGATGCAATCTTCTGCTGCATCAAAGGGATTCTTATGTGTGGTAACAACGCAACAATGAACCACTCTTTGTTCTATTCATTGGGGATCTGGAAAGTTAATCGACCTGTAAGGTTCTTGAATCTCTGGTCGAACTCCCAAACAGGTTCTTCTACCTTTTGTTTAATATCTTTTAGTTTTGTAATACATTGTGACTCCGACTTAGGTTTCTTAAAATCTGTAATCAATGCATTCTTGATCTCATTTAGGGGCTTAGGTTGTGCCAGTCCTTGGACAAATTTCATGTACCAGCTCAGTGTGTGGTCCCTTAGCGTAGTGCTAAGTTGGGTTCTCTTGATGGCTTCATCAGTGATAGTTTTAATATTCCATACAACCTCACACAGAAACCAATATTGATCTGGATCTTCAGATCCATCTCCTCTAAAGATAGGGAGTCTCATCTCATTTGCCATAAATCTGACTAGGGTTCGTGTCTAAGTAGATGTTGGGCTACTGGTAACAGTACTCTGAAGACTCTGGTGGTTCTGACTATTCTGACTGTTAAGTATTATTGGGACAACAGGAGGATTAACATTACTTACTTCAGTAGTTCACGTAGTTCCTGAGGTTTCTGGCTCGCTTTGGCGTAGTTCTTTAGCTTCCCCTTCTTCTGTTCTGGTGGGCTTTGGATTCTCTTCGTCGGTTATATCTACCTCTTCTCCACTATATAAACCTTCTTCTTCGTAGTTTTTCTTAAACAAATTCTTAAGGTGAGCTCCTCAAAAAAATTTCCCACTACATGTATGCCCTGCTTCTATGTCATTGTCACTGTCTAAGATCTTGAACATTAGCATTTTTAGGTCTAATCAATCTACTGTATTTTCAAGATGCAGTTTTCATGCAAGAGAATCTTGATTCTTAGCTTCAGGAAGTGAAATTTTTTTCCTTTGGGTCCCTTGAAAAAGTATCTCTCAGCTTGACTATATGATTCTGTTATGTCAACAACAAACTCAGTGATATACCCTCCGATGGTACTATCAAAATAGTGATCTATTGCTCTGGATACAACGTTGTCGACTCTCTTGACCTTTTGGATAAATTCTTGTGTCCAAACCATAGTGGGTCTATATCTGATTTCAAACTATGTCAGCTAACCTAGCCAACCACTCACATAGCTCCTGATGGCTTCCTCCAAAGAAGATCTCGTGAATGTTGGTGAAGATGTATCTTTGTAACCAATCTTCAGTGCTTATTTTAGGGTTCTTGTTATGGGCTTCAACGAAGTCCTTCTCTTGATCCTCTACCCACTTTTGAATCTCTGTCTTCAATGGGAAACAACTTGACATTCCCTTAAAAATATTCACGTCCCGGCAAGAGAACCATTTGTTGGAACATGGGTAGATCCAGGGTTCAGCTCCAAGAGTGCACCAACAAGCCCTAGCTACTGGCCCTTTCGGCAACACCTGTGAAGCAGATGCAGTCTCACTTGAAGCAACTATGAGGGGGTTGCAGGAAAGATATGTCTACAACCAGGGGAAAATCAAGTGGTTCTTATTACAACAAAAACATAACATGCATTTACCATTCAACTAGCTAGATCTATCCTTCACAACCATAGATCTGATCTAATACAATTATGCATATAACAATATAACAACAATAGAGCTCAAAGCATCAATCAAAAACACAACAACAGATGTATGTGGTTCACCCTCTCTTTAGGGATATGTCCACAGAAATGTTCTTATGATATATTAAGATAACGATTACAGTTCTGATCTGTGCTCTTGGCTAGCAGATCCTCTCTTCTCTGTCTCTCTTCCTCTCTCCCTTCCTGTGCACCCAGCTACAGGACTTGATCTTTGCACCCAACTGAAGATCTGACAATACCAAAAGGCTCTCTCTCTCCCTCAACACTTCTCTCACCCTCAATACAATATTCTCACAATAAACAATAATAAAAAACAAGGCTCAACCATAGTACTGACCCAACCTAGGTCCTCTCAACCTCTATTTATACATTATAATCCCTCACCGACATCCTTAGGTCGAAACCTAGGTGTCAAAAACCCTAATCACCAAAACCCTAGGTGTCTACAACCCTAGGTCAACTTGACCCATTCTTTCTAGGCTTCGCCAACCTATCTTTCCTTCTCCATCTCGCGGTGCTCCAAGGCATCTAATGCTATATTTTTCCACTTCTTGAGTCATCCTCGATCCATATTCCTTGCTGATCTATCATCCTCAATCTCCTCATCCAACAGCTTGATTTTTCATACTTCGCTCCATCTTCTCTGTTCTTTTGCTCACTTTGACCTAGTGAAAGCCACTATGTCTCCCGTGAACCTCTCCTTTTACCTTTTCTTCCTCGTTCTTTGCTTCCTTCCATAACCCAGGGCCAACAGGCTCTTTTATTAACTCAGTAAGAGAATTTGGAAAGTACATGAATACATCTCATTCTGAAATCAAACCACATAAATAGTGCTTAGATCAGAAAAAAAAACATCACCATTGGATTTGTGGCGTCGAATTACCCAAAAATGATTGTCTCCATGCTCTGATCCAATTCTAGCACTCCTAGGCCCAAAGGAATTCTTGTCTCAGATTTGGGTGCCCTCTACACCAGCAATAATGACAACATCCACCTCGAAATGCATGTCATATCATACAGTACAGTCGCATGCCATTTTCTCCCCCCCCTAGACTCTTGCTGAAACGTGTTATTAAGTATTAAGTGGGGTGGATATGCCAAGGAACACCCCTTGGTGCACTGGTTAGAGTGGATTTTTAAAGGTGTTAGTCCTGGTAGAGGTTCCGGGGTCAAACTCGTCAGACTCCCTTTTCTGCAAATGGTTATTATATGTTTAACCATGGTTTAAGCCCATCGCTAACTTTAGCATTCCTCCTATTATGCTGCCAATGATTGCATAGATTTTGCATGGTCCACCAAATTTGGCGGACTCGCCAATTCTTTTTTTAAAACAAAATTTGTTCACAGAATAACATTGGGCATTCTCGGGATGCCACTTGTTGCCCTCTGGTTGGTCCATGTGGCACCTTTTGATTTACCTACTCACACATTGATGTGGCTCATCCTGTCACCACCGTAATGACACGTGGTGCTTCCTGGGTGGTTCCATGTGGCACCTCCTAGGGGTGCCACATGGAACTTTCCTATTGGTTCACATGGACCCCTGAAAAGTCCACTCGTGGGTGACACGTGGTAGCTTGTGGTGTTGCCACATGGAATGATGATGTCATCATCCATACATTGACATCTCCATGCCATGTCAGCTGTTGACGTTAGCAGTATGGACGTTGATGTGTCCCCTACTGACTGGTCCTGGTTGGTACCATCTTTGACCACAAATATCTTTCAAACCGTAACTTCATTTGACGAGCCATTTGCATCGTTAGAAATATTGTGATGCTCTCTTTACGATCATTCCATTTTCACTAAGTTTTGGTAACTTTCAATTTTTTCCCTTTCTCTATCTGTTGGAGCCATTCTGAGTGTTATGAGTTGCCTCTATGAGTTCTGAGTTATCCTTAGCCTTCTCTGGATCCTTTTTGGATCAAGACTTCCCACTAAGAGACTTTTGGACCAACAAAAGCTTTCATCAATCAGCTGGTAAGTGAGGGAAGAGTTCCCTCACTTTGTCCTTCTCAATCCACTTTTCTTTTCTTGGATAGGTGCCTTTTAAGCCTACTCGAAGAAAATCAACATCAACCCTACATGAAGTCCTAGCCCTCTTATCCAGGATGATATCTTCCTGTAACTCATCCGATTACTCAGGTGAAAACTCATCAACTGATGGAATTGAATCTTCCTCATCTTGATCCATGATCATGGGAGGCTAAAAAAGTTTCAAGTTCTCAACATTCACAACTTAGTAAATATGCATATAAGGTGGAAGATCCAAACAAAAAACATTGGTACCACTTTTTTCTAATATAGTGAAGGGTCCATAATGAAGGGGCTTGAGTTTCTTGCATTCACCCTTCAATCTCTCCTTGCTGATATGAATCCATACCTAGTCTCCAACCTGGAACTGATGATCAACCCTGTTCTTGTCTTGCTGAGCCTTATATTGTGCTTGACTCGTCTCCAACTGTTCCCTGACTTCCTGCTATATCTGTTGAATCCCCTGGATGAATTTGTGGGCTTTTCCCTTTGTTCATTCTTCGCTTACATCGACATCTCTCCGATATATAAAGTCCAAAGGAACCTTTGGTAAGTACCCAAAACATGTCTCGAAAGGTGAACTCTGTGTGGAGGAATGTAAATCTCGGTTGTACGCATGGTGTACATAGGGTATCTATTCATTCCATACCTTGGGATTCTTGTTGCAGTAGCCTCAAAGCAATAGTACCACTGTTCGATTTACCACCTTTGTCTATCCATTGGTCTATGGATGGAAAACAATTCTCCTCTTCAATTTGGTTTCCATCATCTTCCACAAGCTAGTCCAAAATTCCCCAAGGAATCGAGTATCTTGATCTGAGACAATAGATGTGGGTAATCCAAAGTGAGCCCAAACATGCTGAAAGAAGACATTAGCAGTCTGCTCAATAGTGATCTGGTTTTTACAAGACATCAAGATACACATCTTGATGAACATATCCACTACAACATACAAATAATCATGACCCCCTTTGGTCATTGGTAAAGCCCCTACAAAATCCATGGAAATCCTTTCCCATGGATGGGATGGAATAGGGAGTGGTGAGTATAGCCCCAATTTTCTATTAGTGGGCTTACAAGTAGAACACATCACACACCCCTTTACATATTTGGTTACAATTCCTTTCATTTGAGTCTAGTAACAAAACCTCTGTAAATGATCCATAGTTTTTCCCACCCCAAAATTCCCAGACACAAGAGAAGTATGAGCTTCTCGTATTACATGGACTCGTTCACTTGTAGGAATATATAGCTTTCCAAGATGGTAAAGTAACTTCCCCTGCAAGCAATAGTTCTCTACCTGTGCACCAAGGGTTAGCTTTGTATATACTTCTTTAAAATCTTCATCGATGGTATGTTGTTCTATATATCTATCATGAGATAAATAAGCATTCTTCAAAATTATAGAAGCAACAATAGGAGGTCTAGAAAGCATTTCAGCTACCTTGTTACTTGTACCCTTTTTGTATTTGATTACGAAGTGGAACTGTTGTAGAAAACCCATCCACCTGTAGTGTCGATATTGTTTCAATTTGGTCTGTTCTTGAAGATACTGTAAGGGTTGGTGATCTGTATGTATACTGGTTTCCTTCCCTAACAAGTAGTGCTTCCATTTCTTTACACTCTGGACTAATGCAAACAACTCTTTATCATATGTAAGATAGTTAACAACAACTTGGTTAAAATTTTCAGAGTGGTAACAGATAGGCTTACGATATTGCATAAGTACTACACCCATGGTGTATCCGTTGGCATCTGTGTCGATTTGAAAAGGCTATTGAAGATTCAAAAATGCTAATACTGGTGTGACACTGATCTTCTCCTTCAAAATGTTGAAAGATTTCTTTTGCTTTCCTTCCCACTGAAAAGTGTTCTTCACACTGGTTAAGGCATGCAAAGGATCTGCTATAAAGGAGAAGTTGGGAATGAATCTCCTCCAATACTGGACTGTACCTAAGAAGATTTGAACTTCAGTTACACTTTTTGGCTCAGGCCAATCAATTTTGGAAGGGTCAATTTTCAATTGTCCTCCTCCTACAATATGACCCAAGTAAACAAGTGCAGTGTTGCCAAATTCACATTTAGACAATTTTACATAAACATTTTCCCTTTTCAAAGTATCCAATACTTTCTTTACATGCCTCACATGTGCATCCCATGTCTTGCTAAAAACAAGAATGTTGTCTAAATATAAAATAACAAAGTCATCTATGAAAGGCATGAATACATCAGTCATCACACGCATGAAAGTTTTCGGAGCATTACAAAGCCCAAACGACATAAACAACTACTCAAACAGTCCCTGTTTGGTTTTAAAGGCAGTTTTCCATGCACCTTGCTCTGTGACTCTAGTTTGATGATATCCACTGCACAAATCCAACTTAGTGAAATAGACAACATTCTTTAATTGATCAAGTAAATCATCTATGTGAGGAAGAGGGTATTGATTTTTCACCGTGATTTTATTTAAGGCCCGGTAATCGACACGCATTTACCATGTGCCATCCTTCTTTGGAACCATCACGATCGAAGAACCACAATGAGATGAATTGGGCCTGATGACCCCTTTATCCAATAAGCTCTGTAACTGCTTCTTGATCTCTATTATCTCCACAACTGACATCCTGTACATGCCCACATTAGGCAAAGGAGAATCCTACTGAAGATGTATCTCATGTTGGATTTCCCTCTTAGGAGGTAATCCATATAGTTCCTGAAATGTATCATCATAATTAGAAACAATATCAATTAATTCCTTTTTGTGAGATGGATCACACCCTTGGAAAGCATCGAATGTCGCAACATCTTTTTCTTTGACAACCATGAGTACATATCTCTTATTAGTGTTTATGAGTCTTTTCATTTTCCCTGCACTAACAAGTGTCATATTTATCGTCATGCTGTGAGCTCTAACAATATATTCCACTCCCCCTTTAGTAAGATGGTATTTGTTCTCATGACAAAAGAGGACTGCTTTTCTATCATAAAGATAAGGACTCCCCAACACTATTCCACATATATCAAGTGGTACAACATCCAAATCAACTTCATCAATGAATTTTAAAGGAATAGCAAATCTTAACCTACATTGTTTGGTGACATTAAGTTTTTCTTTGTCACATACCCAACCAACAGGATAAGGTTTCAGATGTGGTTTTGTTTCAAGACCCATTTTATTGAAAAATTCTTTAGATATTAAGTTTACTTGGGAACCCGGATCAAATAATGTATCTATCTTAGTATGCTTAGATACAACTCTTATGTGAAATAACTCATTCCTCTTTTGTTCATCAACATGAGATTCATCATTGGAACTAGAACTAGCATGAAGAGGTTCTTTACCTTGTACTCCAACCGCTATGATATTTCCTTCATCTCCTGAATCGAAACCAATATATTTTTGTACTGTAGCTATGGTATTTATCTTCCCGTTTCCACCAAACTGTTTTGGTTTATTTTCTGGATGTATTTTCCAACAATGTTCTTCATCATGATTACTCTTCTTGCAATGAGTGCAAGATGGGTTTCCTCCTTCTCTCATCACTATAGAGGTCTTCTTGTCCTTCCTTTTAAACTTATTAAAAGTCTTTGTGGGAAATTGGAGGGTATCTTTGTGGGATCTTCTTGAACATGTTTCCCCCTATTCTCTAGGTGAGTGGCTTGCACACAAACTTCGTCAAGACTAGTGGGGTTAAAAAAAAGAAAAGTATGTCAAATATAACTGTGAAGTGCACCAATATACTTCATTAAAGTCTCATAAGAATCTAAAGGAACGTTCAATGCAAGAGCTTTCTTCCTAAATTATTATATGAAACTTTGTACAATTTGTCCTTTACTTTTCCTTAAGGATTTCCATTCCATCATTGCTTTATGTAAATACCCTAATGGATAAAATTTCTTCCTGATCGCTGATTTAAATTCTGAACATGAGGAAAGAAGTTTACCACACTTTCTTCCATCTTGAAGCTTTCTCTCCCACCATACGAGAGTAGTTCCCTTCAACTGAAGAGAAGCCAATTGAACTTCAACTTCCTCTTAATCAATATGCTAGACATGGAAATATAATTCAACCTGTCAGATCCAATTATCTAACTTCTCAGGATTAGCATCTCCATTAAACATATGTAAAGAAAATTTTACATCAATATTTAATAATGGTTTCTTAAAAGAGGCCTTATGGCTAGAATGATGAGAATGATGAGAATTCTCAGAGGAAGAAGAAATAGAACTCAGAGGTGAAGATGGAGGCTTAGGAGGATCTCCTCCATCCCCTTGGTTTACCAAAGAATCATCTTCTGCATGTGCTTCCTTTTTCTTCCCTTTCTTCTTCATCCTTTTCTTGTAATCTCCATACAATCACTCGACCATTTTTGACATGCGATAAAAGACCATGTGAAAGGTTTTCTCCTATTCATCACACTTGTCCTCTTCTGCCATTTTCTTCCTTCTGGATACATGACCAAATTCGGGATTGAAATTCTTTAAAGTTCCTTCACCATGCTTATGCTTGGCCCTAGTAAGCATTCACACTCAAAAATTCAAGTCAAATATGACTGCTCTGATACTAACATGATCCAGGATATTTTCATCGTGACTTATAAAGAATTGCATTAAATGAGCATAAATTAAAGTGCACCATTAAAGAAGGGAAATTTAGAAATGAAGAGACACAAGCATCATATCTAAACAAAAAAACTTGATAACAGAGTTCATCCTTGGTGAACTACATCGCTGGGTTATGCTCTCAAATGGATAAGCTCTGTTGGCACATGGGAAGAGCCAAGGTTCAGCTCCAAGAGCACACCAACAAGCCCTAGCTACTGGCACTTTCAGGAGCACCTCCGAAACAGATGCATTCTAACCCGAAGCAGCTATGAGGGGGTTGCAGGGTAGAGATGTCTACAACCAGGGGAATATCAAGTGGTTGTTATTACAACAACAACATAACATGCATTTATCATACAACTAGCTAGATCTATCCTTCACAGGCATAGATGTGATCTAATACAATGATGTAGATAACAATATAAAAACAACAGAGCTCAAAGCATCAATCACACACACAACAATAGATGTACGTGGTTCACCCTCTCTCTAGGGTTACATCCATAGAACTGTTCTTATGATATATTAAGATAAAGCTTATAGTTATGATCTGTGGTCTTGGCCAGCAGATCCTCTCTTCTCCATCTATCTTCCTCTCTCCCTTCCTGCGCACCCAGCTGCAGGACTTGATCTTCGCACCCAGCTGAAGATCTTACAATACCAGAAGGCTCTCTCTCTCCCTCAACACTTCTCTCATCCTCAATGCAATATTCTCCCAATGAACAATAATCAACAACAAGGCTCAACCATAGTACTAACCCAACCTAGGACCTCTCAACCTCTATTTATACATTACAATCCCTCACTAACAGCCTTTGGTCAAAACCTAGGTGTCAAAAACCCTAGGTGTCTACAACCCTAGGTCAACTTGACCCATTCTTTCTGGGCTTTTCCAGCCTGTCTTTCCTTCTCCATCTCATAGTGCTCCAAGGCATCTAATGCTGGATTTTTCCACTTCCTGATTCATCCTCGGTCCATCTTCCTTTCTGATTTGTCATCCTTGATCTCCTCATCCAACAACTTGATTTTTCTTTCTTCGCTCCATCTTCTCTGTTCTTTTTCTCACTTCGACCCAGTGACAACCACTGTCTCTCCCCGCGAAGCTCTTTTTTTACCTTTCCTTCCTCATTCTTTTCTTCCTTCCATAACCCAAGGCCAACAGGCCCCCAACACTCACATATGAATCGTCTCGAGGCACTTGAGATCTAATCCTCTTGTTTTTCTTCGAATTTTGACTGCGTAGTGTAGCCCTTGCTTTATGCTTTATGCCTCCTTCCCATCCTTGTGCAGACTTTCTTTTCTATGTCTGGTACCTAGTTCCAACTTCACCTGGTACCTGGACCCTTGTCTTCTTGATTCTACTGAGATCTGCAAGGCAGTTGGTTGTCATAGTACAACTTCAGCTGACTCCCATTACCAAGCCTTCCTTCTAGTCTCATTTCAATGTCTTCAGTTGCATAGCTCCTCCCTCTATAACATAGACAATCTCATATTGTCCGAGCCAATGCATTATGAACTTCCTAGGGTGTTTGATAAACTTACTTTCATATACCAAGACTAAATCACCTTGCCTAAATATCTTCTTCTTTATGTGTCTGTCATGATAGGCCTTTTCTCGTTCCTTCTGAATTTGTTGATGGAAGCCTAGAATGAATCTATCTTCTTCTAGTTTGGCCAATTTTGATAGCCTCTCATGAATAGAGCTAGTATCATCCATGTCTGTAAATGAAATAATTCTTAAGCTTGGTACCAAGTACTCCATTGGGACAACAACTTCAAGACCATAAACCAACTTGAAAGGGGTCTGCATTGTTAATTTCTTGCAAGTGGTTCTATATGCCCAGAGTACTATTGGTACTCCCAGTCATCCCTGTTCACACTGCAAATCTTTGTCAATGCTATCTCCGAGATCTTATTGAATGCTTCAACCATTCCGTTTTCTTGTGGATGATAAGGTGTACTCTTCTGATGGTGGACTGCAAATTATTCAGTTACGACTTCAATTGTCTTATTGATGAACTGTGTACCTTGATCACTCATAAGGACCTTAGGGCATCCAAACCTTGTTATTATGTCATTGAATGTAAAACGCACAACAGTAGTTGCACTATAGTCCTTGACTACTCTTGATTCGGCCCATCTAGTTAGGTATTTTGTCACAATGATAATATACCTTGCTGCTGTGCGCTTTCCTGGTGGGTTTATAGGTCCCACAAAGTCAATGGCCCATTTTTCAAATGCTTGTAAGGTCATCTATGGTGCTAATGGAATCTCATCTCTTCGGGATGGTTTTCCAACTCACTGGCATACATCACATGCTCTAGCATATTGTTTAGCATCTTTGTGTAATGCAGGCCACCAAAGGCCAACTCACAGAACCTTCTGTGCAGTTTCTTTTCCTACATAATGTCCTCCTGCAATGCCTTCATGAGATTCTTCGAGGATCATAGGGTGTCTTGCCTCCATAACACATCTTCTTAGGATCTCATCAGGTCCCATTTTATATAGTTGACCAGCTATCAGTGAAAAATCTGTAGCGCGTACCACTAGCCATTTCTTCTGTAGAATTGTGTATTCGACTAGAGCTATTCTTGTTGACGGGAAGTAGACTATGTTTGTGAAGTGGTCATTAATATTTCTAATGGTGAGCAGTTGTGCATCCGGTAGTGTGTCCTCCAGACTGGTAGGTTCTTCACCATGATCCAACCTCAACAGGTTGTCTGGGCCCTTATTCATTCTTCCTGGCTTAACTATGATCTCAAAATCATATTCT
>CBVK0100455449.1:0-11091 GCA_900067695.1 Picea abies
ACAACTTGTCCACTTCCATCATGTGTGATTCTTTGTATCCTACAATACACTTCAATCTGACAAATCCAATTATCCAATTTCTTATCATTTACCTCTCCATTGTACATTGGCAATTCAAACTTAATATCAAGCTTAAGCAAAGGAGTTTTACCATGTTCTTTTGGAGAATTTGGAGGTGGTTGTAGGAGTTTTACCATGTTCTTTTGGAGAATTTGGAGGTGGTTGTGAAATGGTGGAAGAGGTAGAAGATAGAGGTGAAGGAGGTGGAGAATCACCATTCCCTCCATTTCCCTTTGGAGTTTTATCACCACTGTCCCCATTTCCCTTTGGAGGGTTGGAGATTTCACCCTGCAATCTTTCATTCCTTTCATCAAATAACACTTTCACGATTTCAGCCATATCAGCCATATCAAAGAAAGCTTTTCTAAAAGTTTCCTCCTCTTAAGGAAGAGTTCTATGACTCTCCTCATGAGCCATACTTGGTGAATGTATCCTTGAAGCTTGAGGTGATTTGATAGTTCTCCTTCTTGACAGTTGATAACTTGGCTCTACAAGTTGACCTTCTCCTCTTGTGAGCTTAAACCTTGTAAGAATCATAAAAATAAAAAAAACTTGCAAACAATCAAGCCTTCAAAACCTGTGCTTTGATACCAACTGATCTGAAAATGGAATGTATTTGTTTCCAATAGATCTTTAAAATGAAGAAGACTTGTCTTTTTAAATTGCAAGTGTAAAATGGTATGTGTTTGGGTAATTGGATCAATTTACTAACACATAAATTCAATGAGTTTTACTTAACCATGAGCAGCGTATCAGACAGATAAAAACCATAAAAAATGAACACATAACACAACAAATGATAAAGGAATTCACCCCTCTCTTGGGCTACATCTCCTAGTCCATCTTCCCTTGGATCATTTTCATTATGCTTTAAAATTTCTCTTACAGTGATCATAATACAAATTAGATGGCTCCAATGGCTTCTGAACATCCAAAAACCCCTAGCTGGGATTTTTCGACACCTAGTTTGGCCAAAAAATGAAGAAGTTACACCTCCTGGAAGTTTTCCCCTTCAAGCTTGTTGTACCTGCTCGCCAAAACACACATGTGAATGACCAACCTAGCTCTTGCAGCGTTACTGGGCCTAAAACCTAGCACACACATGCATCCCGCAAAAACAGGCATTTTGTTGAACAGTTAGCGAGATTAGCGCCCCTTTTCGTGGAGGTGTAGGTCGCATGGGGGGCATGTGGCCACGTCCCAACGACTAATCCATCCCCTGTTGCAATGAATAAGTGTGATGATGACAAGTGGTAGGCATGTGGAAACTTGACTGTTCAAGTTTTAACCGTGTTAACTCTGCATGCCAAAGGTTATGAGTGGTTGTATGGTAATGAATTAAAACCGGGGGATAAACCAAAAACCAACCGTTATAACCAACCACGCGCGCAAAGAATAAAAAGGTATGGTCATGTGGCATGTGTTAAGAACATGGGCTGAATGCCAAATTAATGGACTACATGCCAAAGAGTAAAGCAAAGGGTCATATGGAATAGTGGTAAGAATCGTGGGTTGGGGCCTAAGCCCCGACCCTTTACTCCGTCGCTTGTCCTTTCTTGCAACTTCAAATACATGTTAACAGGTATAGGGGTAAGCAATACCACGTGGGCAGGCTAGTAGCTCGGCCCTGCCAAGTCATTCTTCCCATCTCGAAGGTCATGGGTTCGACTTCTGTGGAGTCTTATAATTTTACCACTGTCAACAAACTGGAGGGTGCCACGTGGCAACCCACAACTGGGCCATGTGGCACCATATCATTTTCCCACAAAAATGACACTTGTCACAATATGATTCTCCCACATCTGCCATTGATCCTTCTGAGTCATCATGCCAACTCATCTACCATGTCACTGTACGTTCAGTTTCCACGTCATCACTGTACGGACTACACAGTCACCAAAATTTTCTCTGTTTGGAAAAATGAAATGTGATATCTTTCTCATATGATGTTTGTTTGAGCCCGTTCAAGTTGCGTTGGGTTTGTGATGACAAAGCCTATGCACATGTCCGTTTTGAAGCGATTCTGAGCACTTTGATTTTTGAGCAAAATTTGATCCCTTGGATTACTAACCTTCTCTTTATATTTCATATTTAACCTATAAGGTCTTTGTCGCACTAGATTAGCACCTGGTTTAAAAGGAATATTCATCTCGCCTAAATCCCTAGCTATCCTCTTCATCTTTGAGAATGTAGTTGGGAATAGGTCTTGATATTCACACAGCAAGTCTGCAATATTCTCTATTGTCTCATCACTCTAGCAATCCACTATTTGTGCAAACTTTGGGTTATCTACCATCCTAATATTTACCTTTCACATATTTATTGGTTGTGTGTACGCAACAGACTCAAGATCTATCCCTTCTACTGCTTGTTCTCCTTCTATTTCACATACTTGCACATTTCTTGGATCTTCCTCATCCTATTCTTCCTTAGCAACATTATAACCCTCCAATAACTCATGGAGAGTCATAGTAGTTCTATGCGCATTGCAAACTGGTACCACCTCCATTGGCCCTTCTTTGGAGAAGATCTTGCTTTGAATAGACTATAGTGCTACATCTATTGATGGAGATTCATGTTCAAACGTAAATGTTACCTGGAACCTCTGAGTCAACTCGTCCCAGTTGGTTTTTTCTCTGTGCATTTCCAATTTCAGATACCAGTTCTTTGGAATTGTATCTAGTGTATGTATAAACTTGTGATCACATTCCTCCTTTGGTGTTGAGATCCATCTATTTCTGCACTGCTCCACATGTTCTTTTGGATCACTCTCCCTTTTATACCTCTGTGTAATAGTTTCTACCTCGGTACCAAAACTTACCTGCATTAGTCTTCTACACTGTGACTAGCCTTCCATTCCCTCTTTGTGTGTAGCCCACCATCTGGATAGAGTCACTTTTAGGAAAATATCTAGTTCTAACATCCTTTGTTTTTCAAGTACATGTAACTCAAATTCCTTTACAAACAATCTTATATCATTCAATCCATCATACCTAGGTGGATCACATAAATCTTTTCCAACCTAGCGCAAGGATCAGGTTATGAGTGCACATCGTCTAGTTGATACTTCGTGCATCCTTTTTTGCCAATGCTCTAGGCCTTCTTCTGAATATAATGCATATTAAATGATACTTATCCAACTTAGTGCACCATCTGCAGTGGGGTTTACATAATCATCCATTCATGCAGTCATGTTATCCAAATTGTCAATGTTGTTTCCCCTTGATGGCTCTATGTATCTCTTTCCTTCTATTGGTTCCAATTTTACAGTCACTTTCAAGTCTCCAACTTCAAATATCATTTCTCTTCGCTTTAGATTAATCATCACCTAATTCTCAAATTCCCATTCAATTCCCATTAGTGTTGGATATGGTTGACTATCATCCATGATTTCAATAACTTCAAATTATGTCATGTTGCACACCCCATCTATGTTCACAATTACTTATGTCAATTGACCAATTGATATTATATTTTGTTGATTTGAAATCCTTAACTAAACAGGAGACCATATCAGCTTGGGTTTTCCCATTGTCTCCCAGGTCTTCTTAAGTAACACATTCACGTCAAACCCCAAGTCTAAGATAACATTATCCACATCATATTCCCCGATCTGTGCACTGAGTCTGAATTCTCCGTTGGTCCTCTTCCTACACAGTACCTGATTCACCACCCTCTATGTGATGGGAGTTTCCCTTCCTTTCATGCAATGATCAATCATCTCATATAGTGTATTCAACACAATTTCGTCTTTCATTAGCTCTATACAACTTCTTATAAATTCTCTTAGAGTGCTTACCTCCCCAATTGGATTCTCTATCCCAGCACAATCAATGACATGCAGCACAGATGATGTTGATGTTCACCAATCCTTTCCAGGTACATATTTTATTTCCCTCTGATATGTCTCATTTTCCTATTGAGAATCGAATGTTGGCATAGGCCCTGCAGACTTCCTTACCCTTTGCTTAGCCTGCTTTCCTCCATTCATCACATCAACCACTTTTCTAGCTCCTCTGTGCGTAACGACAACTATTCTTAGCCCTTCATTGCATCTCTCCACTGATATTTTTTGTACATTTTGATTTGGATTATGGTTATGATTCCCTCTTGCCTTCCATTTCAGAACTAGTTGAGGACAATATTATGTCGCATGGTTCAGTGCTCTACAGTATGTGTATGTTGTACACGTATTTGGGCAGTCGCAAGCTAAGTGTCATGGTTTATTACAGTTGTAACATATTATCAGTCCTCTTCCTCCTCTACCAAAATTTCCTCTTCCTCGACCTCTGCCAAAATTTCCTCTATTACCTAGATTAAAGCCTCTTTGATTATTATATTGTGGACCAACCCCTTCTATCACAACATTCTCCTCCTGAATCTTGTACATATCTGATGTGTTCTCCCTCATCCAATCGAGCATGCAAAAATACTTCTCTTCATGTCCAATGGACTTCCAAAAATTGTAAAATAAGTTCCTTGGTGTACTCTAATACTTCTAAAGTAATGGACACTCAATCGGATGGTGTCCCCATTTCTTACATAATTCACAATATCCCCCTCCTGGTAGTGGATTTGGTTCTCCAGTTTCCAAATAGTATGTGAAGGTTGGGTATTCGTCCTTGCGATGATATTCATTCCTACACTTGGTACACCAAAAATGTTCTCATTTCTCCTTCCTTTTTGTAAGTATGCCAGTTGAATTTTCAACGCAGCCAACTACGTCTAAACTTGCACCATCCCTTCACTATCTCCTACAGGGCATCATTCCTATTTCATTACAATTTCTAGAGCCTCGGGCTACAATGCAACCTTTTGTTGAATCAAGGGTTTGTGGATGTGTGGTAGGAGTCCGAAAATAAACTATTCTTGATGTTGTTGATTAGGGATTTGGAATGTCATTCTACCCATCAGATCCTTAAAACATTGGTCGAAATCCCAGATTGATTCACTTTTCACCTATTTAATCTCCTTCAACTCTGTAATGTATTACGACTCAAACTTTGGCTTCTTGAACTCTTTAAACAATGCTTGTCTTATCTCCACCAAATTCATGGCTTGTCCTATAGGTGTGGTACTCTACAGTTTCATGTACTAGACCAATGCATGGCCTCTAAATGTTGTTTCCAACTATGCAATCTTCACAGCCTCATCTTGGACATTCTTTTCAGCCTAAATTGTCTCGCATACAAACAAATGTTGTTCTGGCTCCTCTGACCCAACCCCTTAAAATGCAAGTAGTATGAGGGTATTGTCTACCCTTACCATGTTGCTTTGTGTAGTCCCTCCTCTTGGCGATGTTGATTGACTCTGAATCTGCACACTACTTCCACTAATTTGATTGCTACTACTCTGTCCTCCCTTACTAACTATAATTTCTTTTGATAAGTCTTCAATTGTTATCTCAAATTGTGGTGATGCACGTGGGGTTGTTGATTCAACACATGATCCTGTCTAAGTAGGACTTAATGGATATTGTATTATATGACTAGACTGGAACTCTTCTTCCTCTCCTCTTATGTGTGGTATCTCTATGATTTTTATTCTAGCGTAAGGTCCTCTCCCCTCTGGCTCACTGTGCATATCTCCTTTCTTAGCCCTATTCTTTCGCCTCTTGTACCTCCTTCCTCTACACAATACTCCAAAATCATCTTCTTCCTCTTGTATACCCTCTTCAGTCCTCTGCATCCTCTGTCCCTCCCTTCCTTCTTCATTTCTTCCTTCGTTCTCTCCTATCCTCAAACTATCCTCTTGTCATCCCCCGATTCCCCTATGTGCACAAGGCCCTTAGCAGTTAGACTCCATAGTGATAATGCACTTATCACAAAACGACATATTTATCCACGTAACCAATGATTTCATGAAACTTCTGTGCGGACCTTTGAAAAATTCCTTTTCTTCAATGTTGTATGATTGGGTACAATCTACTGCAAATTATGTAATATATCCTCCTAATATACTATCCAACCAAAAATCCATTGCACGAGAAGTTTGATTACTTACATAATTTAGTTGTCTTACCAACTCAGTAGTCCAATTCCTTAGCGCTGCAATTTGGTACCTTCCAATGTTCTCCACTAGTGTTTCTAACCACTCAGTTAGAATAATTGGAAATTATCCAAAGAAAATTTCATGTAGTTTTGTGTACACATACCTTTGCATCCATTGCTCATTTCTCATCCGAGGGTTTCTATTTTCTTTCTGAGAAAACTCTCATTCCTTCCTTCCCAACCATTCTAAAATCTATTTCTTATTTGACCTCCAAAACATTCCCTCAATCACAGATTCTGGGTCCCAACAATGGAACCATTTGTTGGTGTGCCCGCAGTTATAAGACCCTAGGTTCAAGTTATCTTGACCAACAAACCCTTCAGACACTGGCCCTTTCAGCATCACCTGCATGTAGGTGAAGTCTCACTCAATGCATCTATTGGGGATGCAGAAACTGAGTTTTTGTAGTAGTGAGGGTATGGGAGGTGATCATCCTTGTCATTCTTACTTATTTGTTCTATGTGCATGATTATGTATTTTCTCTTCTTAGGTTACTTAGTGAATTCAATGTGTATTACCATTATACTTCATATTACAACATAAACCAAGTACTGCAACATTCATACTATTGCACAATGATCACACATAGAATAATTCTAGCTTAACATGCATGAAGAAAGTATCCATGATCAATCACATAAAATACAAGTAAACAAAGTAGTTAACGTGGTTCACCCAACTTTGGGCTATGTCCACAACAATTGGCTTCTTTATTATTATTTATGAAATTGTCTTAGGCTTGCGCACTGCACTTACAAAGATACATCATGTTATCTTTTCCTTCTGCTATCCTATATTTTCTACAGTGCAAGCCTCTCTCTCTCTCTCTCTCTCTGCATCATCTCCTTAACATTCAAACATAGACTCAGTAGTGACTTCTACAGATCATTCTATCACCCTCTTCTCGACCAGAACAAAACCCCTATTCTCCCAACCCAATACATATTATACATGAATTCTAAAGCTTAAAACCCTACTTTTCTCATCCCAAAACCCTATTACAATTCATGACAACTCAATTTAACTTGTAGTTCAGGTTGTTTTTCCTACTTTGACACCTGCATGCTTCTTTTGCACTCTCGACAATTGTTCTTCATGCTTTTGTACATCCATCTATCTCTGCTTTATTCCTCTTATTGTGCATTGTACTCCTTAATGTGCCTTGGTTGTGCACTCCTAACTCTTTCTTGTCTACTTTCTTCTTCTATGTGCATCTTCATTACTTAGGATTTTCGTGAATATTGTTTCCACAATGCCTATCCAACAGGATGGGGGAGATTACGGGTGCCTAAATTGGAATACTTTCAGCACCCATTTAATACCCTTTTTCTTACCATTTTCTATTGATCATTTCCTTTTTGATACTTTCCTTATCTAGTTTTGTCTCACTTTTTATTAATGTACGAATCTTTCCCCATATGCCATTTTTACGCTATTCTTGCATATTTCTTAAAGAAACTTGCTACTTTCATGTACTAATACTACTACATAGGAGTAATATAATAGATACAACTCCTCACAGTTCCTACAATCCCTCTCTGTTGTTGCAATTCTGGACACAATCAAACTATTGCAACTCCAAGCGCACTCTATGTTGTTGCAATTCCGAGCACAATCCAACTGCTGCAACTCTAAGTGAACTCTCTATTGTTGTGACTCCAGACAATTACTGCAACTCTTAGTGAACTCTCTGTTGTTGTGACTCCAGACAATTACTACAACTCCAAGTACACTTTTCATTGTCACAACTCTGAGTATACCAATGTTGTGATTTTGTGTACAAAGTATGCTAGCAATACGAGAAAATTAGATGACTAAAAGAGAAATCGATTTTCCTACTAAGTCATCACATGCTTGATCTTTACTAAAATTTGGAAAAATCAATGTAAATGGATGAACAATCAAATTCTCATGGTTGTCCATCCATCCCTTTGTATAATTTTAGACATTAGTTGTACTGTATAAGAACATCAACCTCCCCAGGGCTAAGAGGAAGGAAGAATTATTCTGGTCATAACATTCAGTTGTTATTGTAACTATCATATTTATGCAATATAATTTATGTTCTTAGCCTATTCGCGTGTTGATGTGTTGGTGATCATGCGATTCTGATTTCATAGATCAGTGCCTTGTCTGGTAGAGCATGTATATTAGCGTAAGATTTAGCATTTAAATATCGTTTATTTGATTCCATAGTTGTTTTATTTCTCAGTCTGTTGCAATTCTATATTTCATAGAATAATACTTGCAATTCATGTGTGGTTAATATTTAATTTCCTAGTGTTGAGAATTCCGCAATTTTGAAATTGAAATTTAGCGTTGATTCAATTTCTACGAGTTTATAATCGCAAACGCTATTGCAACTCTTGTTGTTGCAACTGACATCACTATAATTTATTTTGTGTTGAAGATTCATTGTTGCAACTCACATTTCTGTGATTTCTTTCATTGTTGCAACTCACGTTGTTGTGATTTATTTCACGTTGTAACTTTGTTGTTGCAACTCCACTTGCAACTGCACTTTATTTTGTTTGTTTTCTAACTTGTGATAACTTTACTCTTCAATAGTTTGGAATTGATATTATATTGAATAGTTTTTTAATGTGTGGACATGTAATTGTTACAACGAAATAGGATCATTATTATACTTGAACAAGTCACCAGTAGATCATAGCAAATTTTTACTTTCGGCAAGAGTGATTTAATTTCTGCACATGTGATTTAATTTCTGCAAGTGTGATTTTACATTCTACAAGTGTGATTTAAATTACGCAAGTGTGATTTACTTTCTGCAAGCGTTATTTAAATTCAATAAGTGTGATTTACTTTCTACAAGTGTGAATTAAATTCCGCAAGTGTGACTTTTCTTTCCTGCAAGTGTGATATTTATTTTTCTACAACTCAGGAAATAGTATAGTTTCATGACTTAATTATCTTGAATCCTTTATTTGTGGCATTAAAAGTACTACAACTCTTTAGCAAAAACAACACTACTCTTACATATATGGTGCACGAAATTTCATAACTAAGATACAACCCCAAATTAATAATTAAATGTACAACTCTTCGGTTGTTTGCTAATTAATTAGAAAGTAATTGAAAAGTTTGTCACTTTGTAAGTTGGAAACTGTCTTCCCAACACCAAAATGTCCTACAACCTTGGAGTTATCAAACTATCTTATAAGTTGCAATATTTCACCTTTAGGGACACAAATATTTTCTATCTTGTAGAGCAATCCATTCAAGAGATGATAGTTATCCTTACCATCACCTTATTCTACATAAATTTGGCCATGTAGCTATTGAAACACCTATTTAAAGTCTGCATCTTCTATGTATGCCTCTTTATATGCATCATGGGTAAAATGATCCTTGTGCATAAGATTTTCCAAAGATATAATATTGGATGTGGTAGGCCTTAAAAGCATGTTTTCCAACTTATTAGTGCTTCCCTTCTTATATTTAATGATTGGATTAAACTATTGAAAAAACCCATCCACTTGTAGTGTCTAGTTTGTTGAAGCTTACTCTAGGCCTGCAAATACTACAGTGGCTAGTGATTAGTGTGGATAATGGTTTCCTTTCCCATCAGATAGTGCTTCCACTTCTTAACATATTGAACCAAGGCATATAGTTCCTTACCATGTGTAGGGTAGTTTAGGACCCCCCCCATGAAATATTTAGGAATGATAGTATATCGACTTACCTCCTTGCTTCAAAACCTCTCCCATAGCATATCCACTTGCATTTGTCTCCAATTTGAAAGGATTTTATAAGTTATGAAAAGAAAGAACTAGTGCTTGACTGATGTTTCATTTCATCTCATCAAAATCTTTCTGCTTATTCTTTCCCCACTAGAAACTTTTACCACTGGCTATTATGGCATGGAATGGTGCAGCTACCGCTAGAAAGGATGATATGAAATTTCATAGGTACTATACTCCCCCCCAAAAAATCCTAACTTCAACGACATTAGTAGTAACTCTCCACTTGAGGATGGCCTCCATATTTGTATGATAAATCTTGAGTTCCCCTCCATCAATCACATACCCAAAATACACCAACGACTACTGAGATAACTCACATTTCTTAAGGTTAGCTAGTAGTTGATGATTTTTCAAAGTATCTAACACCTGCATGATGTGTGATATTTTCTCTTCCTAGGTAGAGATATAAACCAATATTTCATCCCAATACAATATTACAAATGAATCTAAATAGGGATGCAATACATCATTCATCAATCGCATAAATGTAACTCATGTATTACATAATCCAAAAGGCATGACCAACCATTCACACAAACCTTGCCTTGTCTTGAAGGAAGTCTTCCAAGTGTTTTGTTCTTTAACACATACCTAGTGGTATCCCAATTTGAGATCCAACTTAGTGAATTACTTGGCATATTGCTGCAATGGATCTAACAAATCATAGATTATGGGCAGAGGGTATTTTTTTTTCCAAAGGAAAAAGCAGTTTCCATGCTATTCATTAGAATCAAAAGAAACTTTCTAATACAAAATATGACTTCTAGGGTCATGAGACATAACTGATTCTATCAAAATAACAACTTCCTATCATAAAGCATCACCTCCACAAGACTTATATAAAAAATTATTATCTTCATCTAACATAATCTATTCACAAATAATACAGTGATTGCAAAAATACAGAGTAGAAAGAACTGTCAACCAAAACTTCCAACCAGAAAGTAAGAGTGTAATATACCAGATATAAAAAGTATGCAGAACAAAAATAAAATGCTAGAAATGGCAGAATAACAGTAATATAACCATCATAATCTCCACAATAACACATAAATGATAGAAGAACAACAACAGAAATAACACTTTGATTCAGAAAGCAATGTTCACGGGCCTCTTCGAGGGGGCAACCTCTAGTCGAGCAACGCTCTGTTACAATAATCTCAAAGCTAGGGTTTTCATACCCTTGACCCTTATTTATACTAAATATGTCTAT
>CBVK0100455452.1:0-14513 GCA_900067695.1 Picea abies
CAACTTCGTAAGGCCATAACTCTCAAACCGTGAGGAGTTATGTGACGTTCCACATACCACTAGAAATGGAATGACATGTACTATACATATATAATAGTATTATCTGAAAATATATCATAAATCATACCATTATCCATCAAACAATCTTGGGTCCATTACCCAAACCTAGGGTCTCCAACTTCTCATGGCCATAACTCTCTAACCGTGAGGAGTTATGTGACACTCTACATACCACCGGAAATGGAATGAAAAGCACTATCCATATAGGATCTCATTATTCCACAATTAATCATGGGTTCTCTTACTCTACAAAGCATCTTCCCGTGAGGTCTTTCACCATAAGGGGACCACTTTGGAGTTCATCCATCTTTACTTCTTATCAACCATGTCAAGACAATAATGAGTCATCTTTACATCAAACAATCTTGGGTCCATTACCCAAACCCTTTTTCTATAGGGATTTATTCAAAGGTTGACATCAATGACAACCAACCTTAATCAACACATAGCTTGTGATTGCAGAAGCATGATCAATACTTCCATGAAAGATAACGCTAATATCAAATATAAGAAAGTTTGGAAAAGAAAATAGGAAGAACAGGTGAACAAAGACCAAGTCCCAGAGATTGCAATATTGGTAATAATATGAGATGAAGATAAATCTTCAAAGAAAAGGAATATGTCAGATACAAAAAGGTTTTGAGAAGAAATGAAAGAAAAGAAGAGAAAGTAAATAAGAAACAGGTTCAATAAATTGTACTTTCATGAATTGTACTGCAATACGAATCCATAGACAGAAATAAAGAAGTCATATTTCATAAATATGTTGAGTCTGCCAATGATTATGATGAATGTGCATCAGAGCAAAGATTTTTCTACGTCATTCGACTTGGAAAATCACGTGTAATATGAATATTAGATAGGGGGATTCTATGCAGTAGTTGAGATAGATCAGAGAACCATCTTTTGAGCAAATTACAGAGTTCGAGTAGATAGACTTAGAGCAGTTAGTTAGCAGAAGTTCAGTATGAAAGATTCATCAATTGACAAAATTGCATAGGAAGAAGTCTATGATTGTATTTAGAAAAATATATATTCAACATAGGTTGTTCCATATATGTAGATTTTGGATTACATATAGAGAAGACCGGTGGACACATTTTACATTTGATGATCAGTTGCAACAGTGAAGACTTCCTAATAGGACAATGACAGATGGGTTAGCATTGTGTTTAGTTGAGTAGCAGATTCTTGGATAGTATGGACATAGATGGATTTGTAATAACACTTAGCAGGTTTGGACAGATATATGACAGTGGATGAGATCATGGATTCAAAGACTGGTTCATAAAGTGGTTCATAGATAAAGTAACATTATCATAATGGATGATAATGACACAAGAATATTTGAATGCTTATTCTTGAATTTTTTTCATATATTTCAGTTGATTACACAAGCAAGCACCAATGGAAAAAAACTCCAAAAGGAAGCAGGTATAGGAATCCCTACATTTCATCTACAAGGCATATTGCAAAGAAGTCAAAGGAGAGAAACAAAATCCAAAAAACATGTAGAAAGATCATTCATATAAGTTGTCAGACAGAGATGTAAGAACTAAGTCATGATTCTAGGGGGAGCAATGGCCACAAGGGAAGCATGAGTGTTATGACTTCGGTGTTGCATCATAGTGATTCCCTTCGTCAAAGTGGAAGATATTATTCAGATGAATGGAGAGAGAGTAATCATAGGATTATAAACACAGAGAAAGATCAAAGGCATTTAGATAGGGGGAGCAGCCCCAAGGAGAGTTCAATGAGGGGGATCATCCCCAAAGGGAGATACCATTTTCCATTGATGTCAAATGGGGAGAGATAGAAAAATTGATGAGGAGTATGAGCATGAATTTTATCATGACTAAGTGTTTCCATCAATTTTGGTGTTGCCATCAATGTCAATGGGGCATATTGTCAGACAATTGGCTTAGGTTGATGGATAGTTGGTTTGGGTTATTGGTTTTCACTGACGTCAAATCTTGGAGAGTTATATTGTAGATTGATGTCAACCCTTAGATATTGATGCCAACCCTTGGATAAATCTGGTAGTGAATTCTAGTAGCATAAAGGTATGGGTAAGGGACTCGAGTTTGTTTGAGGTATAAAGGCATGAAGATCAGTGAATATGCAGGTAAGACTATTCTATATGGATAGTACATGTCATTCCATTTTCAATGATATGTGGAATGTCACATAACTCATCGCGGTTAGAGAGTTATGGCCATTTAAAGTTGGAGAACCCTCATGAGTTATCTAGAAGCCCCTAGAAGGTCAAATAAGTCAATTATTCTAGAAGATCCTAGAAGAAGTGTACTAGTCAAATTGATGGTAACTAGGATTTAATCATGGGTATAGTTGTTGCATTAAGAAAATAATTAAAAATAAATTAGTTGCAAAAAGAAGTTGTGAGTTTGGTAATTATGGTAAAGTAGTTGTGATGAGAAGATTGAATAGTCAAAGTGGTTGACCAATAAATAAATAAAATAATAAAGTGGTTGCAACAAGAAGTTAGTTAAGAGAATAGAAGTTATGAATTGACTAATTATAGAAAAGTTAGTTGCAACAAGAAGTTGTGAGTAAAGAGAAATTATTTAAATAATAAAGTATTCAAAGTGGTTGCAAAGAGAAGTTATTTAAATAATAAAGTGGTTGCAACAAGAAGTGGTGAGTTTATTATTTATGGATAAGTCAAAGTGGTTGCAAAAGAAATTAATTAAATAATAAAGTTGGTTGTAACTAAAAGTGGAGAGATTATAATTTGTGGATAAAGTGGTTGTAAGTGGACAAGTGGTTAGAATTGGGTTAGCCCTATAAGAAGGAAGTCGGGTAAAGTTAGTTAGAAGGTAACCCCTTGAGGAAGCTACTTGGAGAGTATAAATAAGAGAGAAAGTAACTCTCATTAGCACCAACCCCTACCTATTGAACATTATTGAATATACATTTGTGAAAGGTATATTGCAGGTATTCTTTGATACATCCGAAGTTACACAATTTTGAGGTAGCAAAGGAGGTATTGTTGGCACATGGTTTATGGATGATGTGGCATAGATATATTGATATATTATTAAAATCACATCATTTTATTGGTGATGGTTATGAGGTATTGTGATGTTCATAGTTGATGCACTTGTGATGGTATAGGTTGTGTGAGTGATTGATGTAAAGGTTGATTGGTACAGGTTGGGACATGTTGCAAGTTGATGTGACAGAGATAGAAAAGGGTCTGAGTTTCAGAAAGATAAAAACCCTAGGTTTGTGAAGGTGTATGTAGGTTGTAGTATATACATGTTGTGTACATATGCAGACTACAGTATAGACAGTTCATGTACATACATGAGCTGCAACACATACAAGTCCTGTACTTGTTTGTTTTTGTTGGTACATGATGATTACAGGTATAGGTTGATCACAGGTTATTGGTACAGGTTTGTTACAGGTTGTTGGAATAGATTGGTACAGGTTTACAGTGGTTTATCTCGCAGTGACAATGTGGTAGTGGTTTCGTCATCTATTTGGCACTTATATTTCGGGGTGGTAGGATGGGGAAAGGAAAGGGGATTGTAGCCTCCTTCCGTTTGGTGCAAGAGAATCGAAGAGTTAGAGATTCCTTCCAGTTGGAGCCTAAGAAATAGGTGGTCGTATCCACCTTTTGGTTGTATCCGGAGAACATAGGGGGTTGTAGCCTCCTTCTAGTTGTAGCCAGAGAATTGGGGAGTTGGAGCTTCACTCAGGTTGTAGCATGAGAAACTAGGGGGTTGGAGCCTCCTTCCAGTTGGAGATGGATAATTGGAATTTGGTGCTTCTGTGAATGTAATTCTTAAATACATATAAGAAAACAATTATGTGGTTTTCTCATGCATTAGGTTTCCACATAAAATATTGGTGTATTTTGCATTGTGTGGATGTATCTATTATTGTTTATTATGCACTGATGGATGCTAATGTTATATGATGCAATAACATATTAATGATGAACTAATGAACATTGTTGAATAAGTTAAAGGAATATACATTGTCATTAAAAGGATTAATAAGTGGCATAAACTTTTCATTGTTGATTCACCCACCCTCTCAGTAATCCAACTACAGCGAGTTGCAACACTAATCTTGTAGCATGGAGTTTTAGCATGTGATTTGTAGCGAGTTTTAACACTAATATTGTATCATGGAGTTACAATGTGGGATTTGCAGTGAGTTGCAACACTTAATCTTGTAGCATGATCTGAAAATTTATGAGACTTTGATCCAGTGATCTAACGATCACAATGAGATCTGTGATGATTTTTCTCACACCTTCTTGGAGGAAATTCTCATAAAATATATTATATGCCTTAAAATATGATATTTTTGTCTTGGTTTCATTCACTTTTATAATGGATGACAATGATATATAACTTTTATAACAATATTCTTCAAGGACAAAGTAATGAAGGATCTGTGAAACATCCCCCTTGTTGAGATTTTTATACCAAAACCTTGACACCTGTTGTATTCTATTGAAGAACTATATTTGACCCTTTCTTCTTGTATTTAGAGAAGAGTAACTTATTTTTGAGGTTCCATTGTAAAGGTGTTCCAGTGATATCTTCATGGAGTGAACAAGCCCTTCACTTTTGTTCAATTGCTTCTTCTATAAATGGATGTCAGTAACATAATTCAACATAACCTTTTGTTAGTATACTGATATGAATACATGAACCTTAATAAATTTAATCAAGTTCTCGATGACCATATTGATCCTCTTTCCATCAATTCCAATATCATAACATTGTGTCCAACATTTACCATATTGGCCCTCTTTGACATAAATGCCAACACCATAACATCAGGTCCAACAGGAGCCATTTGTATACTAAAGTTAAGATATGTGAATGATGATTTAATATGATTTCCCCTTCGGGGGTTTCTTTGTCAGTGTTTCATGGAAACCTACACAGGAGACCTAGATAAAACATATAGAAACAAATCTTATCAATAAAAGGAAGAGAGATACAATATGAAGAATAAGAATCAATGTATATTATGATCTAATCTATGAGTGAGTGATATTCACTCATATAGGCAACAACATCCTATAATTAGGAAAAGAAAAGAAGCAGTTAGTTGTAGTGAGATTTTATTAGGAATGCATGCATAATAGTGATGGTATAAAATTAGAAAGTCTAAAATAAAACTAGTCAGTTAACCCCCATTGAACTAGTGTGTCGAAAATAGAAATTTCTCCAACACCCCCCCTGAACATCACTATGGAGTAAAAAATGAGTCCCGGCTACTAGGCCATATTAGGTACTCATGTACAATTCAACTAATGAACACTAAATAAAAGTGAGAAAAGAGGGAAAACCACGTGGGAACAAATCCCCCCCTCAAAAGACAATGCAACAAAAGAAGAAAAGGTAGTTGCTAGGCAACTTTGTTCTTCACTGCAAGATGATCCTGCAAAGTCTGAAACTTCTGGTCAGTGAAGGTCTTGTTAAATATTTTGACAGTCTGTTCAATGGAAGGACATAATTGTAAATCAATGATCATGTAATGTACTAAATCTATGATGAAATTTATGTGGACATCAATGTGTTTGGTTCGCTATCTTTGTACTAGATCTCTGCAAAATCTCAGTGTACTCTGATTGTCACGCCATATGATAGTCGGCCAATGAAATTGGATACCAAGCTCAGTAAGAAAGTGTTGAATCCAAAGTTTTTGAATGACATAGTTGACTACTCCTATGCACTCGACCTCTGCAGAAGATAAAGCAATGGTTGATTGCTTCTTACTTGACCAAAAAATCAGGCATGATCCCAAACTGAGAGTGTACTCAGACGTGGAATTGCGATCTGTGATATCACCAACCCAATCTGAATCTGTGAAGCCTATGAGATATAATACACAACCAACCACATAGTGAATCCCATAACACATGGTACCCTTCACATATCTGAGGATGTGCTTGGAATCCTTCCAATGCAGATCATGGGGTTCATACATGTATCTGGAAACTTATCCTACAACATATGAGATATATGGACGAGTGTGGGTGAGATATATAAGACTCCCCACTAACTGTTGATACAAATTGTTGTCCACTAATGGTGTATACCCGACATCTTCAAGTATGATCCCAGATAAGAAGGGTGTAGGTGCAGACTTATAGTCTGTCATGTGGAATCTATTGAGAAGATCCCTGACATACTTAGCCTGATAAATTTGTATGTTGCAAGCATCTTGATTGATTTCAAGAGAAAGAAAGAAGTGTAGTGGACCCATGTCCTTCATATAGAACCCATCATGAAAAATATATTTGACCAAAGAAATGGCTGAAGTAGAGCTACCATTGATCAAAATATCATCAACATAGAGTACTAAAATCATCACAGAGTCAGTATTACTCAACATGTACACATTGGAATCATATTTACATCTAACAAAGTCATGTGAAATCAAGTAAGAATCCATATTTTCATACCATGCTCTAGGTTCTTGCTTGAGGCCATAGAGATACTTCTTCAGTCTGCATACTAAAGATGAGTACTGAGTGAACCCCTGTGGGTGCTCCATGTAGATATCCTCTGAAAGGTCGCCATGAAGAAAATAATTTTTCACATCCATATGGTCAACTTCCCATCCTTTGGTTGTTGCAATGGCTAGATCCAAGTGAATGGAGTCCATATTTTCTACAAGAGAAAAGGTCTCATCATAATCTATCCCATGAATTTGTTGAAATCCTTTTGCAACTAATATGTCCTTGTACCTACTCACATGACCATCTCTTTCTCTCTTACTCCTATAGACCCATTTACATATGATAATTTTCGTCCCTGGTGGAAGTGGAACTAGATCCCAAGTCTGATTCTCTAGGAGAGATTCATGCTCCTCCTGCATGGCTGCTTCCCATAGTGGATTGCCAACAACCTCATTGTAGGTATGTGGATCAGAAGATTAAACCATATAGCAATGCATGGGCATCGTTGGTTCATAAGTTGAAATTAGATGTGTAGTATACCTAGGGAGGTAATATGGGGTACCTAGGGAGGTATCCAATGGAATGTAGTTATGTGTTGTTAGTGGAAATCATATAATATATGAGAATGTGGTCATTCATTGTAAGGTTGACTAAGTCCACTATATTAATAAAGGCCCACTATGGTAGTTGGATGTAATAAATGTGAGAAGGCTCTCTAGAATGTTCCTAGGAGATAGGGAGAGCTATATAAAGAAGTGTAAGAAATGTAATGAAACATAGTGAAAAATATTGTCATTGAAACAAGCAAGTGTTGCTTGAGGAGTGCATTCCTTCCTTAAGGAATATTATATGGTGTTACCCTACCTCAAGGGTTTTCTCTATATTCTTGTGTTCATGTTATGGTGAATGATTTATGGTTTATTATTGATATTATTGAAGCATATTTGCATATATGTTATAGGTACTTAACAATTAGTATCAGAGCACTTTTCTTGGCCAAAGGAGGGAATAATTTTTTTCTCTTTTTGCATAAATTTTTCTAGGGAAGAAAAAGAGGGCGGCGCACTTCAAGTTCAAATATGAAGCTTTAAGAGATGAATTTGGATAAAAAATAATTGGGTATTTGAATTCCTCTCGGAAAAATACCCAATTTCAAAAAAAAAATCAACTGAAACGGAGTTCGAGAAGTAAAGTTATGAGCATTTTAAATTCAACAGTTTTTCAGGGTTTTTCCAGAAAAAAGCCGTGATTTTCTGTTGTAACTTATTATTCTATTTTTTGGGGGTTTTCAAAGCAAGATGTGTTTTATAGGGAAATGTGATAGCCCTAGTATTGAAGCATTCATTAAAGAAATAAAGTCAGTATGGGAAGATAATTGGCCCCATTAGGTAGATCTCAAATTGCAAGGTGATGCTGCCATTTGGTGGAAATTGCTTGATTATAAGGAGATGATGACACTTTCCAATGGAGAATTTGAAAAAATATTGTTAGACAAGTGGTATAATGGAAAAAATAAGGATACATAGATAACCAAGAGTTTATTTTCATGTGTAAAATCTATGTTACACGTTCATGGTTGTATTCATAAAGAAAATATCATTGTTTCTATTAACCCTAGTATTCATAAAGAAAATATCATTGTTTCTATTAACCCTAGTTGCATGCATAATTTTATCAATGTTCAGTTGGTTAATAGATTGCAAGTTCCAGTAAAGAATATTCAAAGCACACAGGTTGAGGGTGAAAATATTCAAATTTTTAAAGATTTGAAGATTACCCTGGATAAATGTGTGTTGCATTCATATTTTTATGTTATGGATATGGATGAAGTGGATATTGTTTTGGGATATCCTTGGATAGAATCAATGGGTACCATTAATATTAATGAGAAAAAGAAGTTTATGAAGTTGTGGTACAAGAAAAAGAAAATCACATTGTAGGATGTGTCTCTCAGTAAGAAATATGGGCCCATGGAAGCTAGCAAAGAAGTTATTGTCAAGTCGAAAGTTGAATCAGAGGCAGAGTCTACAGAAGGAGATGAAGGAAAACTACAAGAAGGACATAATCAAAAAGCTAAGGAGGTCATTGACTCAAAGGCACAAAGTGTTGCATATTTGAAGAAAAAAGAACAAATTCCTACAGTTGTTGTATATCATCATCCACATCATATAGAGACACAACAATCATCAAGGCAAGGGCATGTGCATCAACACATTTATGCACCAGTAGGGCACCAAACAAGAAACCAATCAAGAGGTGCATGGAGAACTACCAACACTATGGGAAGAGCTCAAGCTATAGAAACAATCCCATGGAAACCCAAACATAATGCAGAGCAAGATCATGGTGGTAAGATAGTAGATAGACATCATGTTCGACTTCCATTGGGATGGATGGATGGTCGTACTTGGTACTAGTTGGATACATTACTCAACTGGTCATATTGTATGGTTTCTTCTCATGTTTCGAGGACGAAACATGTGAAGGGGGATGTAATGAATTATACCTAGGGAGGTAATATGGGGTACCTAGGGAGATATCCAATGGAAATGTAGTTATCTATTGTTAGTGGAAGTCATATAATATATGAGAATGTGGTCATTCAATGTAAGGTTGACTAGGTCCACTATATTAATAAATGTCCACTATGGTAGTTGGATGTAATAAATGTGAGAAGGCTCTCTAGAATGTTCCTAGGAGATAGGGAGAGCTATATAAAGAAGTGTAAGTAATGTAATGAAACATAGTGAAAAATATTGTCATTGTAACAAGAAAGTGTTGCTTGAGGAGTGCATTCCTTCCTTAAGAAATATTATATGGTGTTACCCTACCTCAAGGGTTTTCTCTATATTCTTGTGTTCATGTTATGGTGAATGATTTACGGTTTATTCTTGGTATTATTGAAGTATATTTGCAGATCTGGTATAGGTACTTAACAATTAGTATCAGAGCACTTTCCTTGGCCAAAGGAGGGAAGAATTTTTTTCTCTTTTTGCAAAATTTTTTCTAGGGAAGAAAAAGAGAGCGGTGCACTTCAAGTTCAGATATGAAGCTTTACAAGTTGAATTTGGAAAAAAAAATGGGTATTTGAATTCCTCTAAGAAAAATACCCAATTTCAAAAAAAAATCAGCCAAAACGGAGTTCGGGAAGTAAAATTATGATCATTTTAAGTTCAACAGTTTTTCAGGGTTTTTCCAAAAAAAAGCCACGATTTTCTATCATAACTTATTGTTTTATTTTTTGGGATTTTTCATAGAAAGATGTATTTTACAGGGAAATGTGATGGCCCTAGTATTGAAGAATTCATTAAGAAAGAAAGTCAGCATGGGAAGAGAATTGGCCTCATTGGGTAGATCTCAAATTGCAAGGTGATGCTGCCATTTGGTGGAAATCACTTGATTATAAGGAGATGATGACACTTTCCAATGGAGAATTTGAAAAAATATTGTTAGACAAGTGGCCTTATGGAAAAAATAAGGATACAGAAATAACCAAGAGTTTATTTTCATGTGACAAATCTATATTACAGGTTCATGGTTGTATTCATAAAGAAAATATCATTGTTTCTATTAACCCTAGTTGCATGCATGTTTTTATCAATGTTCAGTTGGTTAATAGATTGCAAGTTCCAGTAAAGAATATTCAAAGCACATGGGTTGAGGGTGAAAATGTTCAAATTTTTAAAGATTTGAAGATTACCATGGATAAATATGTGTTGCATTCAGATTTTTATGCTATGAATATGGATGAAGTGGATATTGTTTTGGGATATCCTCAGATAGAATTAGTGGGTACCATTAATATTAATGTAAAAAAAGAAGTTTTTTAAGTTGTGGTACAAGAAAAAGAAAATCACATTGCAGGATGTGTCTCTTAGTAAGAAATATGGGCCCATGGAAGCTAGCAAAGAAGTTATTATCGAGTCGAAAGTTGAATCAGAGGCAGAGTCTACAGAAGGAGATGAAGGAAAACTACAAGAAGGACATAATCAGGAAGCTAAGGAGGTCATTGACTCAAAGGCACAAAGTGTTGCAGATTTGAAGAAAAAAGAACAAATTCCTACAGTTGGTGTATATCACCATCCACATCATATAGAGACACAACAGTCATCAAGGCAAGGGCATGTGCATCAACACATTTATGCACTAGCAGGACACCAGATAAGAAACCAATCAAGAGGTGCATGGAGGGCTACCAGCACTACAGGAAGAACTCAAGCTACAGAAACAATCCCATGGCAACCCTGACATAATGTAGAGAAAGATTAGGGTGGCAAGATAGCAGATAGACATCATGTTTGACTTCCATTGGGATGGATGGATGGTCGTACTTGGTACCAATTGGTTGCATTGCTTAGCTGGTCATATTGTATGGTTTCTTCTCATGTTTTGAGGACGAAACATGTGAAGGGGGGTGGAATGTAGTATACCTAGGGAGGTAATACGGGGTACCTAGGGAGGTATCCAATGGGAATGTAGTTATGTGTTATTAGTGGAAGTCATATAATATATGAGAATGTGGTCATTCAATGTAAGGTTGACTAGTCCACTATATTAATAAAGGCACACTATGGTAGTTGGATGTAATAAATGTGAGAAAGTTCTCTAGAATGTTTCTAGGAGATAGGGAGAGATATAAAGAAGTGTAAGCAATGTAATGAAACATAGTGAAAAATATTGTCATTGTAACAAGCAAGTATTGCTTGAGGAGTGCATTCCTTCCTTAAGGAATATTATATGGTGTTACCCTACCTCAAGGGTTTTCTCTATATTCTTGTGTTCATGTTATGGTGAATTATTTATGGTTTATTCTTGGTATTATTGAAGTATATTTGCAGATATGATATAGGCACTTAAAAACATGAGAAGGATCCACATGTTGATATCGAGTCCTCCTTGAATCCAATGGATCCCTTGTAAGGTTTCCTACTACCTGAAGTGTGGACTGTGCCCTCTTGGGCATTTTCTGAAGATCCAACATTGGCTCCTCATTTGGTTGTACTACCTGCTCATCTTCATGTACATAATCCTCTGAATCTGTGTCTAAATATGTATCATCTGAGTGTGTGGAATCATCATCTATGATGTCTAGAACTTATGGAATCACAAGAGTCTCTGCATGTTGCACTGGAGATGCATGTAAAGGACTCTCCTCAAATTGAACATTGTGCTCAATGATGATATGGTCTATAGAGGGATCAATCAATTTGTACCCCTTCATATCATCTAGATATCCCACAAATATGCAAGGTGTTCTTTGTGGATCTAAGGATTTCCTCTTTTCAAAATGAATATGGGCTCATGCTCTAGATCCAAATATGTAGAAGTGTGTGACATCTGGTTTGTCACCTTTCCAAGCCTCAAAAGGTGTCCTATCCTCAGCATATCTATGAGGTGCTATGTTTTGTATGTAAGAAGCACAGTTAAGTGCCTCATCCCAAATATTGGAAGGAAGTGATCTTGCATGCAACATGCAATTGGTCATCTCCTTGAGAGACATGGTCTTCCTTTCAACAACTCCATTATGTTGTGGAGTGTATGGAATGGTGTGATGCAAATGGATACTAGCTTCACAACAAATATTCTGAACATCTTTACTGATATACTCCCCCCCATTTTCTATACAGAGGATCTTGATTTTCTTCCCATTTTGCGTCTCTACTAAAGCTTTGAAGTCTTTGAGATGCTCAAAAACTTCAAACTTTTGTCTAAGAAAATAAACCCTAAGTATAGCGTGAGTAATCATCAAGAAATTTAAGAACATACCTTGCTTTGTTGATGGACGGATGTTGAAATGGACCCATGAGATCATTGTGAAAAAGATCCAAGGAAGAGGAGTCTCTCCTTACCTTCCCCTTTTCAAACTTCTCTTTAACATGCTTTCCAAGAATGCATCCTTTGCAAACCCCTTCAGAAAAGTGAATTTTTGGCAAGCCTTTGACCATTCCTTGCTTGGAAAGTAGTTGCATGTACCTAAAGTTTAAATGACCAATTATCTCATGCCATACTCTACTACTATCATTAGCATGTGTAAGTAGCAAAGATGAGTCATAGTTAGTAAACTTAGTGAACTTATACAACTGTGATTTGTGATCTACCTCACCAACTACAATAATGGAACTGTCATGCATCTCAAGTACAGTAACTGTATCTAATGTAAATTCAAACCTTTTACTTGTTTGATTGTATGATAAACTGAGAGAAGATTTATAGAAATCTTTGGAACACGTAAAACATTCTCAAAACTTCCATTAGGGAGTTCCACTCTTCCCTCTCCTGCAACTATTATTGGAGTATCATCCCCCATGAGAATAGGAGGTCCAGAGAATGAACTCAAAGAAGTAAAAACTTCCTTTTTAGCTTCCATATGATGGGATGTGCCAGAATCTATAATCCATGAATCAGATGAAGAAATAATTGCAACCAAAGCATGATGATTACTTTTCTTAGGCACATGGCCTTATTCCTTCTTCTTCTTGGATCCTTCAGGAATGAAGTCTCCAAGGTTATTCTTCTGAAGTACATGTGTCATAAGATCGATTTGCTTCTTCATGCATGTGGATTCTTCATGATTTGGTTTATTGCAATATGTGCACTTATTTCCCTTCTTCTTCTTCCCTTTGGAATTTTAAGAATATTTGGAACCTGAAGAATCCTTGAAGGGTTTGGAATATCCCTCCTTCTTTGACTATGGATGTAATAGATCCTTTCATTTCTGCTTTGAGTTTTTATTGGATAACCCTTTTCCATCATGCATGGTGAGTTCATGTGCTTTGGTATCTTTCATAAGGCCCATCTATATGAGTTTTTTTTGATCTTGTGTGAGAGACTCAATGAACTGAGCCATCATAGGCATTTACCAATTTTCTCGCAAAAGACATCTGCTAGAGTGGAAATTGGAGACATATACAATGTATTATGATCCTAGCTTGGCCAATATTGTTAGAATAAGTTGTTTATATTGTGTAGACTTGTCAATACTACATTCACCCAATCTCAATATCAAATACTTAAATTTAGTAAATAAATCTTGTATATTATCAAAACTTTTAGGTTCTAAGGTATTCAACTCTACCTCAAGCATGTGACCTCGCATCTCATCCTTCTTTCCAAAGAGTCCTTCCAAGGTGGTCTAGATCGCGTTTGGAGTCTTGCATGAAGAAACATGAAACCATATATCAGTGGATATTAACTCAATAAGTATTCATTTGGCCTCGTCCTTACGATTCGCCCATCTGGTCTTCTCAAGTGCCGATGTAGGTTATGTTTATGTTGCGATCGTCAAATTATACAGTCCTTTTTTATATAGTTGGATTGAAGCCTTTAGATTCCATTCAAAATAGTTGTACAGTGTGAGTATTATCACCAAACTTGATTGAATAAGTTGCATCATCTCCATCCCTGCTATTGATTCTGAAAATATCATGAAAACTCAGATCGTGGATTCCGAAATATGAAATACGATTCTGTGGAAGCTATAGATATCTCCTAAAATGTGGTGTGGGTTTTGGATATTTTTATGAACATGAGAATCCCTATGTTATACATCTTTGGTCAAAATTTCAGCCCGATCCAGATCGCAGATTTCAAGATATGGTTATTTTAATGCAGAAAACCAATTTTCTGGAGGACAGTTGAATCGTCGCACCCTAGAGAAGGTTACAATATGATGATGTTAAATCATCACACCCTAGAGAAGGTGATAGTGCGATGATTGTGAAAAACTAAATCATCGCACCCCAGGTAAAGAGTACAGTGCAACGACGTCCCCCCCTAAACTATGTATAGGTTGTGATGATCCCAACCGTCGCACCCTTCGATAGGGATAGGCTACGACGATGGTGAAAACTAGGTTAATCAATCCTATTTCACTCTTCTCTACCTTGTCTGGGTTTCTCCAAGAAGCTCGACTCTGATACCATGTCATTGTTTCATGGAAACTTGCACAGGGGACCTAGATAAAGCATACACAAACAAAGCTTATCAAGAAAAGGAAGAG
>CBVK0100455453.1:1460-17519 GCA_900067695.1 Picea abies
ATATATATATATATATATATATGATGTTTTCAAATGTTTGGGTCAACTCCCTTCATATCTTGGTATTCCCAAGAGAAATTAGTGTTGTGATTTTGCATTACATTCACCAGTTATTGTTGTTGAAGACAACTCAATTGGCTATTTATGCATACATTTTTTCTTGGAATTTGAATAATTGGCTTACTTTTCCCCCTTTTATCAAGTGAAAAGAAAATGGAAAAAAATGATATGATAATTATAACTTTTCTTTTGGCGTACGTAAAATTTTAAGGCATGGTAAAATGAAAATATTTGAAAGGTTAGAATGTGGCATATTGATGTGTACAACAACAAAAAGGGGCCAACCATAAATGGAAGCAAAATAATATGTGAGAAGTAACCAAGAGAGCCACTTTTGTGATTTCTCAAGAACTTCAACAATTTTACCAATTATTGTATCATGTGCAACTTCAAAATTAATCACCGATCATCTTCATCATAGCTAAAAATATTCTTTAACGAAATATTCTTTAAATGTGTAGTAGAAACTCAATGGGAGCACACAAGACCTTGTGCAAGCAATTGCAAAATGAGAGGGGGAGCCTGGAAACGCTTTGTCGAGTAAGTACTGTTGACAAAAATAGCCTTCAAAAATTTCCAACCAATAGATGTGCGTCACTTACAGTGGCGTGCAACTTGAAAAAATAAGCTTGTGATCCTTGATTCTATCAAGGAACGAAAAGGTAAGGGTAATGGCAGGATTGAGGGTGACTCGATGTGGAACAAGAAGAGGTCAATAGGGTAAGGTGGACCAGGTTATACAATAGGGGGAGACACGATGGTGTTTAAGGGATTAATGGATCGGGACTTCATGGAATAACTCATGGAAAGTGGTAAGCATGAAGAGGTTTGGTTCTATTGTATAACCTGAAGGGATGAATCTTTATATCCTGACAAAATGATTGCATGGATGTGTGTTGATGGAAATACCCAAGGTGAACACTGAGAATCCACAACGCATATGTTGGAGGCATCTCAAAATGAAGGGGAAGAAGAAAGCGAAAGAAGGATAAGAGGATAGGATTGGAGAACATGATGAGTGAGGATGTATCATGTAGCAAGCACATGGTAGACAAGCGAGGGATTATGACAAAGGAAGGAAATTTGGTCCACCTGCAAGTTTGTTTTCCACCAAAACACATTTGGTAAATTAGTTAAAAATATATAGATAGATTGCCTTCTAATATCACCAACCATTGCTCCATCACTTCTGACCATCAAAAAAGGGAAAAAAGAAAATAAATAAAAAGAAACAAATTAAAAACAAAAGCAATAAAATAACTGAATAAAAGAAAAATCAACCCAAAACTAATCTAGTCTTTCCCGTAAACTTTTATTATTATTATTATTATTATTATTTGTTTATTTATTTATGTATAGAGGAAAAGAAACCATTAGCTTGGACTTAGGTCGGATGAAATGTAGCATAAAGGAATGTGTCACCTACTTTGCATGTAGGTCTTATGAGTTTGACAAATTTGTGCATGGAGGAACTACCAACATGCCAACCAACAAAAGTGTATGGTGAGGAGAAATGATTAATCAATACCCAAAAGAACCAATCACCCACCTCCAAGACATGCCAACCAACATATGCTTTACATTTAATGCTAAAAGTATCGATTGAATCAGATTTAAAATTTAGGGTTTGTACATTAAAGGGATGATCAATGAATTCAACAAACAAATTAGTATAATTTTTATGGACCTTTCTATAAGGAACATGGTCGTCATGATGCAAAGAAGATTCATAACATGGATTAAAAACATAGGAATGTCCCTACAATAGTCACTATCATCGAAATAAAAAATGGAACTAGGAGGGACATGCTCAATGGTGTCAAGTTCTTTGACCTCTTTTGATTGAAACAAATGATTAAGATCTTGATTGAACTCATAATCATCTTCAAAAGAGGACTCCTCATCTGCATCATTAAATTCATGTTGGTCTACATCATTTGACCACTCATTAGCACTATTAAAAAATAAAAATGCATCATAAATTGGTTTGATATGATCAACCTCGATGTCTTTATTTGTATAATAAAATTCACCATCGCATGCATGTGGATAAAAGGCTCGAAATGAAAAATGACTTTGGGATTGAGTTTTTTCATGAGGGTTACGAAGGGTGATGTTTGAGATGTGAGAGTTGGAATGATCATTAAGCATCATGATATAATCACAATCCTTTTCACATCCAAGCTCTTGACCACAAGTATTTGATTCATTATAATTAGCCCCTAAGAGATAGGGATCCTGAAATGTACTCCCAACATGATTTGAAGATTGATACTCCAGAAAGAACATGCGATATTGTAAGCTCTTAATGGAGGGAATTAAAGAAGACAAACTCTTGTGTGAATCATAAATGCCAAAGGATTAACTTGTTCTACAGATTTTCTCTTCGAAGTTGAGGTAAGTGGATAGAGCTAGCTCTAGGTTCTAAACATTCTTTTCTTCCAACCGCCGTCGGTAAAGAGAAGGTAGAAGTTCGTAGTAATGCAATAGGGTAGCTAAGTTAGTTGGGAGAATGGAAGTAGGAAATAAATTGTACGACTTGATAAACCAAAGGTTAAACGTAAGAATGTGTTCATTATCCTTAATATGAAACTGATTAAATCTTTTAATATGTTCATAAGGATTATCCAAATGCCCAAAGATTGAGGTAAACCAGTAATAAAGTTCAAACCAAGTAGAGATGCATCCATCAGGAAGGCTAGAAAATAAGAAGGTGACATCGCCCTGAAGGGAATTCATAAACAACAACATGCAACTATCATTATTTTTTACTCTGAGAATGGCACAAGCATTCAAATAGGCATGAAAATGTTCAATCATTGTAACAGATCCATTGCCATGAAAGAGAGGCAAATAATTCTCTAATTTGTGAGGTAAAGGATTAACCAGGTGAGTGAACTTAAAGGGAATGGGCACAAACCAAGGGGAATTCTTTAGGTCTTCTTCAAACTCAAACATGCCATACTTCTGAATGACCTTCCCAGGGTCAGTAGCTGAAACCACATGGTTACAACCACCAAACAGGCTTCCAATCGGTTGAGACATTAAGATCTAGGAAAAATAAAAATAAAATTGAAATAATTAAAAGAAAACTAGGAATGAACCATTGAATGGTCATTCTCAATATGGTCGCCAAAAATATGTTAACGTCAAGGGAGTAGAGAGTCCCTAACACCAACATTTTCCACCTCCCGCGGGGCTAGGCGAGAAGAGATGAGAATATCACCCTAGGATTAAATCCCCATACATGAAAGCGTGTTGAACTCTGGGAAAATGTTCCCCTAACCTACAGTTCAAGCATGAATTCCTTTGCCTTCACTTTTTCGTAATATTTGATTTTTATTTAATTTATGATTTTTATGCTATTTTACAATTTAATTACTTCTATGTGGGATTTTTACATTTGACATAACGAAAATTAAATATAACATAGTAAAAGAAAAAACTAAAATGAAATGGCAATTTGTTTTGTATTTTTTTTATAAGAAAATATTAAAAAACAAATTAAGAAGGTTAGAATTATTATCCTAGTTTTAAAGTGATTTGAAAAGAAAAGTTTACTAAACTAACATTAGTTTGAATATTATATGAGAGTAGCACTCTAATAATTTCATATTTTTCTTTAGAAGTTAGGATGTAAAAGTAATAAAATCAAAATAATGAAGTAAGCAAAAGAAAAGTTATACACGTTAAAAAGATAATAAATAAGACTTTATACACATGATTATTTACAAAATAAACATGTTTTGTTTGTCTTTTTATATTTTTTATCTTTAATGTTGTATTAAAAGAATATGAGGAAAACTGGGGACTTTAAAGAAATAATCAAAGAGATAGTTCAAAGTGAAGAAAAGGAAATTGATCTTCATTTCAATTGTTTCCCATACAAATTCCTAAATTTTTGAAACTTGCAAGTCTTTGCGTAGACTAGGGCCAGGTATATGGTCTTTAACCCCTCTAAACAAAATGTACAATAGAAATACCAAGTGCGATAAGGGAAAAAAGAAAGATGAGCCAAAATTGGAATGGAGCAATGAAGGCGAATCCCAAGGAGAAAACTTGCATATAGAAACTGATTAACACCTAATAAAATTGAGCTTTAATACAAAAAACTAACAAGTAATCGTTTACCTTATGAGGACCAACAAAATCATCCTCGCTTTATCCTTTTTTCTGCTTCACAAGACCCCCTGTTGTCGACGATTCCGTCAATCCCTATTGAATATGTAAAAGAAAAATGAATAGAAACAGTCCTCACAACACTCCAAGCATATTTGTCTCTAAATTTTCTACCAAAGTTCTCTCTCAAAATTTTCTCTCTAAAAATATCTTCTTCAGAAAAATTATGTTCCGAAAATTTTCTCCCATCTATTATTGGGCGCTCCTTCCTTTATACCATTTTATGGACCATTACCTAGTATTTCTAGCGGTTTTGAGGCTAACTAATCTAATTCCATACGGGACATAACTACTTTTATTTAAAAGAAACCAAATATCCGTTTAAGAGAATTTCCTTGTCCATGTGTTGTTTTTTGTTCGTTGAAGAATTGAACCATGGATCAAATCCTCTAAGGCATGATTTATTATGTGAAATTCCCCATCCAATTTATCCATTCAATTTAAAAAAAAATTATAGTTAAATTCCATGATCCTCCCTCTTTTGGACAACCATCATTTTCCACGCCCTTTTCAGCTTGTCAAATCTACTAACTTTGTCTCTGTAAACTACGTATGGTTCATGAATGTCTGGAGTGCCTGATCCCTCCTTTTTTCAAGAGCATCCCAATGAAGGCCAGAGAATTTTCCCTGATATAGTTTATATGTAAGAAATGTTTGTGTTGTGGCATCATTTCCTCTTAGAGAAAGTGCACCATCTGTTCCAATATTTTCAAGATTTTGTCTACAAGCGTGTCAACACAACTTACAAAAAAGGAAGAAATACTCATGATTTTTGAAAGATCATCACCCTTAACTGATTCTAGACCCTCCCTGTATACATCAATCATAGCTTCATATTGTGGAAATGAGAATATAAGGGTAACATTTAAACTGATACCAAGTGAAATAACTTGCTTTATAGATGGAATGCATTATGTTGTTGTTGGAATCTTAATGTAGACATTGCGGTGATTGACTATTTTGTGCAACCATTTAGCAACCTCAACGGTTCCTCCTGTCTTCAAGTGTGATTCTGGGCGAGACGTCAACAGAAACATAACCATATACTCCTCCAGTCACGTCATTAATGGGCTCAAATAATTTTCCTTCATCTTGGATATATTTATTACAAGCTCCCAATAAGTGTCCTCAACTCCTTTCTGTCATCGCAAGATGTTCCAAGTTTCCATGGGTTTGAAACAACATCTTCCACGTGCATATCTCCACAAGAATGCACCCTAAAATTCAAATATCACAAGGGTAGTTCCATCCAAGACCCAAAATAACTTCACGAGCTCGATAATGCCTTGTAGAGACTGCTAAGGTGAGATGTGGTGTTTCCAAAAATCAATTAACCTTATTGCAGTTGACTTTGGAAATATTTTAAAGTCATCTGTAGATCCCTTCACACCCTTGTAATCTGGAGCCTTCACACAGTTTGAAGAAAAATATATTTTCAAGCTTTAAATCTGTGTTTCCACTCATGCATATATATTTTCAATATTTCACACAGTTTCCACTCATGAATATATGCTACAGATTCCAACAGTCGCCTTCCAACCTCCCATACAAGATCAATGGGAAATGGTTTGTGATTGTTCTTCCATAGGAATCATATAATCTTTGGCTAAGCTTCTCAAAGACTATGCAAGTGTGATGTTCAATATTCAAACCATTCATGCCTCTTCATAGAACGCATGCCATTTCTGTCATATTTTCCAACTTTACAAAGCACATCAACTTCTGCTTGGTAGTAAATTTCCTTCATAGACACAAATGTATTACGTAAAGAATTTTTTCTAGAACACAGGCATGTTACTCCAGACTTAATCTTCAACAGTTTTGAACATGTTCAACAAGAGTGTCATGTGTGTTGTCTGTAGGGAAAGCTATGCTTGTAAATGTATGTCTTCTGCAAATCTAGGATATTTTGAAAGATACCCGAGTGTTATATTCACTACACCAATATTGAGTCCAGTAAAAAATTCTCCTAAACATTCTATACAAACATATGGCCAAAATTGTTCCAGTAGAGAATTCTTCTAGTTCTTCTAATGCAACCAAACTCAGTGATATTATCGGTTCTTAATCCTTGGCACAAATGATACTTGTTTTATTTTAGATTATAAGAATGACAAAAATTGATGAGCTATCGTCTCTGGCCATTTGAAACAAAGTTTATCGTTTTGCTTGCTGGTTCAAATTCTTTATACTACTCTTATATAAAGACTCCAAGTGGGATAAGGTATACAAAGGGAAAAGATCATGGTAATATGACATATTTCTACTTTGGGAATGGAACAATATTAAATTCATAACCAAAAGGAAAGTTGGTATTACCTTTAAGTTATAATTAAATATTTGAAAGGGATAGGACATATGGTCATGCAAACTTAAAGAGTCTTATGTGGATTTGTTATAGAATAAGGAATTTAGATAATTGGTTTACTTTTCCCCCTTTTATCAAGTTAAAATAAAATAGCAAACAATGATATGATAATTATAAATTTGTTTTTGGCGTAGGTCAAATTTTAAGGCATGGTAAAAGGAAAATATTTGAAAGGTTAGAATGTGGCGTGTTGGTGTGTATGACAATAAAAAGGGGCCAACCATATATGGAAGAAAAATAATATGTGAGAAGTAACCAAGAGAGACACTTTTGTGATTGTTCAAGAACTTCAACAACTTTACCAATTATTGTATCATGTGCAACTTCAAAATTAATCACCAACCATATTCATCATAGCTAAAAATATTCTTTAACGACATCTTTAAATGTGTAGCAGCAACTCAGTGGGAGCGCACAAGACCTTGCACAAGAAATTACAAAATGAGAGGGGGATCCTGGAAACGCTTTTCTGGCTAAGTATTGTTGACAAAAATCGTCCTCAACATTTTTCAACCAACGGATGTGTTTTGCTTGTAGTGGCGTGAAACTTGAAACAATAAACTTATGATCCTTGATTCTCTGAAGTAACGAAAAAGGAAGGGTAATGGTAGGACTGAGGGTGACTCGATGTGGAACAAGAAGAGGCTGATAGGGTTAAGTGGACAGGGTTATACAACAAGGGGAGACACGATGGAGGTCAAGGGATTCATGGATTGAGACTTCGTGGAATAACTCATGGAAACTGGTAAGTATGAGGGGGTTTGGTCCTATTTTATAACCCAAACGGATGACTCTTTAGATCCTGACAAAATGACTACAAGGCTAGAAAATTTTCACGGATGTGTGTTGAGGGAAAGACCCAAGTTTAATGCTAAGCATCCATAACGCGTATGTTGGAGGCATCTCAAAATGAAGGGGAAGGAGAAAGGGAAAGAATGATAAGGGGATAGGATTGATGAACGTGATGAGAAAGGATGTCTCATGTAGCAAGCGCTTGGTAGACAAACGAGGGATTATGACAAAGGAAGGCAACTTGGTCCACCTGTAAGTCTGTTTTCCACCAAAAAACATTTGGTCGATCCATTAAAAATATACAGATAGCATGCCTTCTAATATCACCAACCATTGCTCCATCACTTCTGACCATAAAAAAGGGCAAAAATAAAAGAAATAAAAAGAAACAAAATAAAATAAAAAAAAGTGAGAAAATAACTGAATAAAAGCGAAATCAACCCAAAACTAATCTAGCCTTTCCCATAAACTTTTATCATTATTATTATTATTTTATTTTATTTATTTATTTATTTATGTACAAAGGAAAATAAACCATTAGCTTGAACTCAGGTCAAATGAAATTTAGCATAAAGGAATGTGTCACCTTCTTTGCATTTAGGTCTTATGAATTTGAAAAATTTGTGCATGGAGGAACTACCAACATGCCAACCAAAAAAAGTGTATGGGGCGGAGAAATGATTAATCAAAACCCAAAAACAAGCGATCACCCACCTCCAAGACATGCTAACCAATAGATGCTTTACATTTAATACTGAAAGAATCGATTGAATAAGATTTAAAATGTAGGGTTTGTACATTAAAGGGATGATCAATGAATTCAACAAACAAATTACTATCATTTGTATGGACCTTTCTATCAGGAACAAGGTTTTCATGATGCAAAGAAGATTCATAACATGGATTAAAAAGCATAGGAATGTCCCTACAATAGTCACTATCATAGAAATAAAAATTGCACATAAGAGGGACATGCTCGATGGTGTCAAGTTCTTGAACCTCTTTTGATTGAAACAAAGGATTAGAAATTTTTTTATGCAAGTTAAGATATTGATTGAACTCATAATCATCTTCAAAAGAGGACTCCTCAGTTGTATCATTAAAGTCATGCCGGTCTACATAATTTGACCACTCATTATCATTATTAACAAACAAAAATGCGTCATAAATTGGTTTGACATGATCAACCTCGGTGTCTTTATCTGTATAATCAAATTCACCATCACATGTGTGCAGATAAAAGGCTCAAAATGAAAGATGACTTTGGGATTGAGTTTTTTCACGAGGCTTACGAAGGGTGATGTTTGAGATGTGAGAGATGGATTGATCACTAAGCATCATGATATAATCATAATCCTTTTCACATCTAAGCTCTTGACCACAAGTATTTGATTCATTATAATTAGGCCCTGAGAGAGAGGGCTCTTGAGATATACTACCAGCATGATTTGAAGATTGAGACTCAAGAAAGAACATGTGATCTTGTAATCTCTTAATGATAGGAATTAAAGAAGACAAATTCTTGTGTGAATCATAAATGCCAAATGAGTAACATGTTCTATGTATTTTCTCTTCGAAGTCAAGGTAAGTGGATAGAGCTTGCTCTAGGTTCTGAACATTCTTTTCTTCCAACCACCATTGGTAAAGAGAAGGTATAATTTCATAGTAATGCAATAGGGAAACTAAGTTAGTTGGACAAATGGAAGTAGGAATTAAATTGTATGACTTGATAAACTGAAGGTTAAATGTAAGAATGTGTTCATTATCCTTAATATGTAACTGATTAAATCTTTTAAGATGTTCATAAGGATTATCCAAATGCCCAAAATTTGAGGTAAACTAGTAAGAAAGTTCAAACCAAGTAGAGATGCATCCATCAGGAAGGCTGGAAAATAAGGAGGTGGCATCACCTTGAAGGGAATTCATAAACAGTAACATGCAACTATCATTATTTTTTACTCATAGAATGGTGAAAGCATTCAAAAATGCACGAATATGTTCAATCAATGTAACAGTTCCATCACCATGAAAGAGAGGCAAATGATTCTTGAATTTGTGAGGTAAAGGATTAACCGGGTGAGTGAACTTCAAGGGAATGGGCACAAACCAAGGGGAATTGCTTAGGTCTTCTTAAACTCAAACAAGACATACTTGTGAATGACCTTCCCATGGTCAGTAGTTAAAACCATAGGGTCAGAACCACCAAACAAGCTTCCAATCGGTTGAGACATTGAGGTCTAGGAAAAATAAAAATAAAATTGAAAGAATTAAAACAAAACTAAGAACGAACCATTGAACGGTCGTTCCCAATATTGTCACCAAAAATATGTTGATGTCAAGGGACTAGAGAGTCCCTAACACCAACATTTTTAACCTCCCGTGAGGCTAGGTGAGAAGAGATGGGAATATCACCCTAGGCTTAAATCCCCATACAGGAAAGCGCATTGAACTCCGGACCAATTTTCCCCTAACCTACAGTCTAAGCATGAATTCCTTTTCCTTCACTTTTCGTAATATTTGTTTTTTATTTAATTTGTGATTTTTATGCTATTTTACAATTTAATTACTTCTATGTGGGGTTTTTACATTTGACATAACGAAAATTAAATCTAACAAAGTAAAAGAAAAAAACTAAAATGAAAAGGCAATTTGTTTTGTATTTGTTTTATAAGAAAATATTAAAAGCAAAATTGAGAAGGTTAGAATAATTATCCTTGTTTTAAAGTGATTTGAAAAGAAAAGTTTTCTAAACTCACATTAGTTCGAAGATTATATGAGAGTGGCACTCTAATAATTTAATATTTTTTTTCATATTTTCCTTTAGAAGTTAGGATGTAAAAATAATGAAGTAAGCAAAAGAAAAGTTATACACATTAACAAGCTAATAAATAAGACTTTATACACATGATTATTTACAAAATAAACATGTTTTGTTTGTCTTTTTATATTTTTTTATCTTTAATGTTGTATTAAAAGAAGATGAGGAAAACTCAAGACTTTAAAGAAATAATCAAAGAGATAATTCAGAGTGAAGAAAAAGAAATTAATCCTCATTTCAATTGTTTCCCATACAAATTCCTGAATTTTTGAAACCTACAAGTCTCTGCATAGACTAGGGCTAGGTATATGGTCTTTAGCCCCTTTAGACAAAATGTAGAATAGAAAGACCAAGAATGATAAGGAAAAAAAGAAAGTTGAGCCAGAAGTGGAATAGAGCAATGAAGGTGAATCACAAGGAGAAAACTTGCATATAGAAACTAATTAGCGTCGAATAAAATCGAGCTTTAATATAGCAAACTAACAAGTAAACATTTACCTTATGAAAGAAAGAAAACTCATACTCTCTTTATCATTTTCATTGCTTCGTAAGACCCCATGTCATCGAGGATTCAGTCAATCCCTATTAAATATGTAAAATAAGAATCAATAGAAACAATCCTCACAACACTCCAAGCATATTTATCTCTGAATTTTTTGCCAAAGTTCTCTCTCAAAATTTTCTCTCTAAAAATATCTTCTTCAGAAAAATTTTGTTCTGAAAGTTTTCTCCCATCTATTGTTGGGTGTTGTTTCCTTTATACCATTTGATGGACTATTACCTGGTAGTTCTGGAATTTTTTAGGTTAACGGATCTAATACCACACGGGACAAAACTTATTTTATTTAAAAGAAACCAAATATTTGTTTAAGAGAATTTCCTTGTCCATGTGTTGTTTTTTGTTCATTGAAGAATTGAACCATGGATCAAATCCTCTAAGGCATGATTTATTATATGAAATTCCCCATCCAGTTTATCCATTCGGTTTAAAAAAAATGATAGTTAAATTCCATGATCCGCCCTCTTTTGGACAACCATCATTTTCCACACCCTTTTCATCTTGTCAAATCTACTAACATTGTCTCTGTAAACTACATATGGTTCATGAATTCCTAGAGTTCCTAATCCCTCCTTTTTTCAAGATCTTCCCATCGAGGGCTAGAGAACTTTCACTGATACAGTTTATATGTAAGAATAGCTTGTGTTGTGGAAGCCTTTCCTCTTATAGCAAGTTCACCATCAGTTCCAATATTTTCAAGCTTTTGTCTACAAGCATGTCAACATGACTTACAAAAAAGGAATAAATACTCGTGATTTTTGAAAGATCATCACCCTTAACTGATTCTATATCTTCCCTGTATACATCAATCACAGCTTCATATTGTGGAAGTGAGAATATAAGGTAATATTTAAACTGATACCAAGTGAAATAACTTTCTTTATAGATGGAATGCATTCTATTGTTGTTGGAATCTTAATGTAGACATTGCGGCAATTGAATATTTTGTGCAACCATTTAGCAGCCTCAACATTTCTGCATGTCTTCAAGTGTGAGTCTAGGAGAGACTTCAACATAAACATAAACATATACTCCTCCAGTCACATCATCAATGGGCTCAAATAATTCACCTTCATCTTGGGTATCTTTATTACAAGCTCCTAGTAAGTGTCCTCAACTCCTTTATTTCATCACAAGATGTTCCAAGTTTCCATGGGTTTGAAACAATGTCTTCCCCTAGAAGAGCTCCACAAGCATGCACCCTACACTTCAAATATCACAAGGGTAGTTCCATCTAAGACCCAAAATAAATTCAAGAGCTTGATAATTCTTTGTAGAGACCGTTGAGGTGTGATGTGGTGCTTCCAAAAATCAATTAACCTTATTGCACTCAAATTTGGCAATCTTTTAAAGTCATCTTGAGATCCATTCACGCCCTTGCAATATGGAGCCTTCACACAGTCCGAATAAAAATATATTTTCAATCTTTAAATCCATGTGAATGAGTTTCCACTCATGCATATATGTTATATATTCCAACAGTCGCCTTCCAACCTCCCGTACAAGATCAATGGGAAATGAACTATAATTATTCTTTCGTAGGAATCATATAATCTTGGGCCAAGATTCTCAAAGACTATGCAAGTGTGATGTCCGATAGTCAAACCATTCGCACCTCTTCACACAATGTGTTCCATTTCTATCATATTTTCCAACTTTACGAAGCACCTCAACTCTTGCTTGGTAGTAAATTTCCTTCCTAGACAAAAATGTCTTACGTAAAGAATTTTTTCTAGAATGTAGGCTTGTTACTCCAGACTTAATCTTTAACAAATATGAATGTTGGGCCCTTCATTTTTGGGAAAGACGTGTGCAAGTTTTGACTAAACATGAGTTGCACAAACTTCATCATAGGTTGGGATAAAGAGTAACAGAAAGTAGTTGTGGAAGTCAGCGCAACGCCAACTAAGAAACAAATGTTTGCAATAGAACAGGAAAGTGTGCAAGCCGAGAAGGAAGACACAACCCAACTTTATATAGGGATGAATATAATTTTAAAAGGGTTGGTTAGGTTGGATTGGGTCATGTTGATCAGAGTTTCCCAATTTATGGGATTAGTTGTTGAGACCTGCTGTAAAAACAAGAGAAGACAAGAAAGAGTCTGTAATATGCCCTACTGTGTGAGTTTGATTCTGCAGCAGAGAAAGGCCTTAAGGGTAATATGAAGAAGGATCAAATTTTAAAATATGATGTGTCTTTGTATATTTACTTATGCATTACAACATTTCTTTATGGCTTATGAGTTATGTTTGATGGTTCTATGTTTAATTGTTGCTCGCAACATAAGTAGGTTCAATTCTTGCATTTATATGGTTAAGGTCTTTTAACGACTCTTGCGCAAGACCAGGAATGAGTTCTGAATGCTTTATGGATACTCTTTAGTCTTCTTCCTACCCTTCCCTATTTATCTATCTAAGCAGTGCTTTGGTTGAGACTTCTTCTCATCGGAGGAGATGAAAATTCCAGTGCTCTAGACTACACGGTACCTTTTTTTGGTAACCTGATAAGGACCCTGGTCTGATCAAATTCTGCACCAACAAAATGGTTCCATTGCTGGGAATCATGTTAAAAGGGAACCTATAGGGAGAATGTTTTCACCGATCCATAGATCTGGTATTGATCAATGGTGGGAAAGGAATTGTGACACCTTCATATGGAACTAAGTGGAACTAAGAAGAAAATCATCGGAAAACACTCGCGAAGTTATCTTTTATTCAGAAAAATCAAGCGACCAGTATGATATTTTCTGGGTTAAATTCTTGGAAGAATTTTTTCACTGGATAAAGAGGCTCCAAGAAGCTCCAGATTTATAGGGTTAGACCAAGAATATCTGTGTGTGGGATACCGAAAAGTTAGTATCACTCCAGAGGTTGGATTGCCCAATCACACGAGCCATGGATTTTTGGGTTAACACCACGCTAGAAGGATACATAATCGAATTTACAACTGAGAACCACCAATCTTTCTCGTGGGCAGAGGAAATTTTCAAGAAAGGCTCAAGGAGAATACTCTTGAGAGAAATCCCCCTATGGATTAAGGTTTTCTTGATGAAGGAGTGGATGTTGATTATGTCCCCAACCGAGATGGCAATGTAAACACCTCACTTGGGTTAGGGTGAGACAGTGTGAGGGTCATGGCATGAGAAAGGGGAAGGTTTCTTTGAAAAATGGGGGAAACACAACAAGAAATGGACTCAAAAGATGAACGAGCCTTGAAGAGAGCTACCATAGTAGAGAAGTGGTGGTGTGGAAAGATCAAGAAAGATGCAAGACAATCTGAAAATTTGAGGAAAGAAGGAGGATCGGGAGAGGTAGAGGAAAGACAGATGGAAGAACTGGAGACGATGAGAAGACAAGAACGACTAGCCAATCAAAGATTAAATGAGAGAGGAGTAAGGAGAGAAAGAAATCCCAAGGAAGCGAGACAAGAAGGAGAAATCACGAAGGTAAGAGAGGAGGAAGCTGGCATGAATCTTGGAGGAGAAAGAGAATATTCATCCCCAATAACAGGATAAATCAGGAATCTGGTCAAAGAGATCGTCCCAGTGGAAGCTAACAAGACCCCCCAGATCAAAGAGAACCACCCCGAAGCCAGTGGCACCAGCCCTGAATCACCCATACCCCAAGTGCCTTCTATACAAGCAGTAAGTCCGATACTACCTTCTCATTTTGTTCCTGTACAATTAATTAGTTAGTCACAACCAAGAAGTGTGAGTGCAGGGAGGATATTGGGATCCCCTAGTAAATCACAAGTAGGACCATTAAGATTCATACTAATAAGAACAACTAGTTCAACAATGGCCAGCCATACGAGAGGTTTGATTTCTAGATACCCAGGATTTTGGGGTAAGGGATATGAAGACGTTGATCAACACTAGTTCTTGTGCGAAGACATTTGGAGATCCAGAGGGACTCCAAATGCAAATAAGTTTTTTGAGTTCTAGACTACCTTGAGAGGTTTTTCTCTCAAGTGGTACATGAAGATCATTGAACCAGGAGTACCAGGGACGCAAGGTCAAGTGTTCACACTTGACCAAGTACGAACAAGGTTTATAGCAGAATTCAAACTGCCTCAGTCAAAACAAGAGGCTATGTCTAAGTTGCATGCAATTCAACAGAGGGAAGGTGAATCAGCCTGGGAGTACATCCAGAAGTTTAAATATGCCATAGGGAGGTTGGCACATCCAATCCACGAAGAACATCAAAGGGAATGGTACATTCAGGGGTTGTTGCCTCTGAATCAAATTCTGCTAATGCAACAATAGATAGCCACATTGACAGATGCCTTGGAACAATCAATGAAGATTGAAGCCATGGAAGGATACCCTGGGAACCTGAGAGTAACCAGACCCCCGGTAGATGTGAATCCGACGCAAATACAAGGGTAGATATTGGCACTTACAAAAAAGATTCAAGAGTTGACGATACCTAGACCAAGACAACCATAGGTTTGGTGCACGTGATACTACACAGAAGGTCATTTGGTGACCAAATGTCCACGAATGAGGGGATTGGGATCTCCTCGAAATATGATGGTACCCCCAATAGGACCTACAAGAGGAGTTGTGTAAGTATCGACGAACTCACCATTCCATCACCCCACCCCATATCACACTTTCACAGGAGGACAAGCAGAACCAACAGTGGAATATTGTGAGATCTTTTGAATCCATGGGCATGGACCAAGATAGTGCCCCATCATGTAGAAGTATTCAACAGTACTAAACATGGTACACTGCAAGTTTTGTGCATCTATCACGCATACTACCAATCAATATAGAGCATTGAACGCACTCGTGAATAGGCTAGACCAAACAACATTCAGGGCTAATGAAAACCCACAGGGACCAGGAAGAGTTTGAGGAGGTGGAGCTAGAGGAGACTTCATAGGAGGGAGAACTGGGGGAAGAGGACCAAGCAGATTCTATAATTGTGATGAACAAGGTCACTTGGCCAGAGATTGTCCTCATCCAAGGTAGTCATGGTGCTCTCACATCAGAACCAACGGACACGCAACTGAAGATTGTTCAGAGTTAATCACAAAGTGGGAAGATAGGGTACGATAAAGAGGAACTAACCTTATCAGTTCAGAGATCAAGAGGATTTCTAAGGGACAATTTCCCAACCTTAATATTGTTACTCGACAAGGAGCGAAGACAAGAGTTGATGTGTATACTCTACCTCAGATACAGAAATCAACACCTAAGGGAGACAGGTATGATCCCCTAAAGAAAAATATTTTCTTTAAATATGCCATATAATTATTCTAGAAGTGACTTGAAGT
>CBVK0100455454.1:0-11578 GCA_900067695.1 Picea abies
ATACGACTCACTATAGGGTCAGTGCGGCCGCGACTTCAAGTCACATGCGAGCGTCGGGTGTACAAAAATCAAGCTGATCGATGGTGACAATTTTTCCTTGATGGGGGAATTGTACACATCGAAACACCAACGAGGCGACTGCATTCATAGCATAGAACCAACTTCTCCCAAGTAGTAGGTTGTAATCGAGGGAAGCATCGACCACCTCAACATCAACGGTAACAATTTTGTCGCCCAACTGCATGGCTATGGATTGTAATAATCCGTGAGGATGAAAACCTCGTCCATCGAAAGCATGTAACATCATAGCGGATTTGTTAAGGGCAGGTGATTTTAAGCCCTTCCAACAAGCTAAGGAAATGACACAAGTAGAGGCTCCCTCATCCAGGATAGTTCGATGGATTTGTTGATTGTGAACAACAACATCGATTTGGAAAGCTAGTTGGTGGGAGAGTTGCAGTTGATGATCATCCAGATTAAACGTGAGGTTGTTTGATGACTCGAGATCAAAATCACCAATAGAAGCTAAGAGTGTTCTACGTTTGCTGGGACAGTGTTGTAGAACTTCCAAGGCGGACATAGCACATGGTGCTTGGGCCAAATCTTCTACAATGTTGTGGTTTTGGGCAGCCCGTGAATTAGGATTGAAGGTGGATTTGCGGATGGGTTTTGAGGGTTATATGTTGGGTTTGGAATTTTTCCATAAAGAGGTTGTTGCGGAGTCTGATAATTGTGTCCTACCGAGAACTGTGGATTTCCCGGAAAAGGGACATTCCACAGATTGGGTGTGGCGGATGCATTTTGTCCATATGGATGATGGTAGACTCTGGATTGAGGCTGCCCCCTAGCATGAGGGTGCCCCCCGAATGGAATTTGTCCTCCGGTGGAAGGATGCCCCCCAGCTTGAGGTAGAGTTCTCAGAATTTGAGAACTAGATGTAAATGACTGACTAGTGCCGCTGAGCAGATTAGGACCACCAAGACCGGTCCCTCCGGGTTGTTGGATAGGTATAGAACTTCCCAGCATAACTTGGGTAATAGTGGCAGTGGGAGTATTCAATGCTCTGAACCCAAAAGGGAGTGTAGGTCTTGGTGTTACAGGTGTGCTAATCGCAGCTTGGTTGACCACCGCATTACCGGCAGGAATAGTCAGAATGTGAGGGACCATTGTAGAATGGGTCATCTGGAGGGGAAGAGTAGACCTTGGGCCCACGTACGGTATGTTCGGACCAACGGGTGGTGTGGCCGTAAAAGTGGTGGTACCGGTAAAATGGTTTAGGGGTACGGTGTAGGAAATGGGTGCGCCAGTGCCCATTCCCGTTCCAGAAAGATCTCGTGCCATGCACGGTGGACTTCGAACAATGTCTACGGTCCAAAAAGGGTCATCAGCTAAAGGGTTTTGATGAGACCCAGCCGGAATGTCAGAAGGATTGACGATGACAAATTCACCAGCGGAATTGAGTTGGAGGACATGTTGTTCATATCCCTCCGGAATGCGAAAAGCTTCTGGAGACTCTGAAACAATCCGAAAATTCTCTAAAGGAGTGGGAACTTCTTCCTGGAAAGTTGTAGTGTCTTGAACCTTGCTCTGTTGAGGAGATTCCTCCGTAGAATGAGGGGGTAAAGGGGTGTTTCCTTCCATATTTTCTGGAGGAAGTCCCTGTAGCCTTCGCGAACGACGTGGAGGATCGATGTTGGCGAAAAAGAGTCGGCGAAAAAGATCTATGGCCAACTACTGAAAAGAAACAGCATACGCTAATAAAATATAAGAATCGCAACCAAGCAAATAGGACCTTCTCTCTATGACTGTACTAGTTGGTGATGAAATCCAACATTGTGTGATCAAGTCCAGAAGGGGCGGGGATAGGGTGAAATAGTTATAATGGCGACCTGCTTAACGGATTTACGCCTTGGTGCAAGCTTCCACGCCGTAATTGTGGATTTACCCTCCAAGGAGCCCGAGTGAATTTGACCAATGTTTGCTCCAGGTATAGTGATACTTCCCGTCACTGTCACCTTGTGTAAGACCCTAAATATTATGGCAGCTAAGGTTACCAATTCGCAGTCAACCCCTGGGCGGGAACAATCGACAATCCGATCCGAACGTATGGGCAGGGTATCGAGCCCGAAATCAACTAAAAGGATTCCACGTAGTAATTGTGGATTTACCTTCAAGTGATCCCCATAATACAATCTGACCACCACAATCAGTTAAACCACGGAGGGTTAGTCCCCGTATCTCACCCGAATGCGACCTCGTGCGTAACCCCTGTGTTAGAGGGGGATCCCAGGCAGACTTATACGATAATTGGATTTGACTCTCCCTAACTCAGGATGCTAATGTTTGTTTTGGAAACTTTGGAGATTTATGCTCACAGCCTAATCCAAAGTACTAAGCCTAATCTACTGTTGGTGGAGGATCCTAGAAAAGAAATTTTTCTAAATAACTTTTAATTAGCATTGATTTTATAGTTGTTCTTTACTCAAAAGGGGTGCATGGAAGTGAAACGAACGGAATTATGACTCAGTCCCAAAAATGCATCAAAGATGATAAGCAGTCATTTCTTTTCGATGAACATCTATCTAAGGGAGAGAGAGAGTTCTTTCCACTAACAAGCACAAATAAGGAATGTCCTCAAACAAATTGTCTTCAATCAAATCCTGATGTGATGCTAAAGCTTTTGAGATACCTTCTAATATGCAAAATCAATCATGAAGATGCCTTCTATTGTTTGCATACGAATAATGATTAATTCAAAACAATGCTCATATTGCTAATTATCTTTTTGGATGAATGAAAATCAGACCAACACAAGCAAGAATCATGCAAACAATACACCCTCTCATTGTGATCAAAACAAGAAGCGAAAGAAAAGAAACAATCAAAGAGAAATCAAACTTCACACCAAAGGAAATGTCGAAGAACAGTAATCTTAACTAAAACCAAATGAAAAGATCTGTAGGCCTTTGATGACTTTCACTAGATTTTTTCATTCAATCAAAAAGAGAGAAAGACAATGCATGGGTTTCAGACTCCAAATGGCAGAAAAACTCAACAACAATAGTGAAGAAGGCTACAAAATCCAAACAGCAAGATGTTTGTTCTTCAAGAAAAAGACAGATGTCAAAGCTGGAAAGAAGGAGGATTGACTCACAAGGCTACCCAACAAGAGAGACAAAGAGGAAAAACCCTGAAAAAACAATTCTGGAAGGTTTATTGTCCAAAGGAGGGTTGGCGCTCTATTGCCAAAGGAAAGGAGTGTTATAGCACTCTATGTAAGGCTATTAGGGAGCGTTTGCACTCTACTAACACAGGGATAGGGGCGCCAGGTTCAAAAAATCCCAAAAGTGTCAAGAAATCCAAAAATTGTAATTCAATCTCAACAATTAGGCTGAGTATGATGGGGTAGGGAGACAATCAGCTCATGAAACCAATCAAAAGAGGAGTGAACCAGGCCTGAAACGATCAAGGGGTAAAACAAGGTCTATGAGGAGAATCAAAAACAAGAAGTTTTGATTTGAGGACTCCCCAGTGGAGTTGCCAGTTTATGCTGTAGGAAAATCTCCCTGTGGACAGGTAGATTGCCTCAAAGAGCTAGACCCTACTCTAAGACAAAAAGTGCTTAATGTGGACACTGACTTCCTTTCAAATCCATACAAACTAGCACATGAGAAGGATGGAGAACAACAGTACATTTTTATAGATGTTTGTCCCTGCATGCTCCAAATTGAGCTCCGAACTCTCGCTCCTCGCTGAGTCCTGTAGACAAACAAAGTACGACTGCTTCCTACTCTATTAATGTTAGCTTGAAAACAGATCTATCTATCAATGATAGGTTCATGTGAGATCAGACACAAACTAGAAAAAAACATGCCAAGCATGTCATATTGATGAGAATAACGACAGCAGTACTTACAATCGTAGATGCGAATGCGACAGCTTCGTCAAGTCCCCGTTGTCTAACCCTTGCTTGAAAGATCCACAACCTGGATGATAGCAGCTTCACTGATCACTTCTCCTTTGACTGATTGTGTGTTCCCTATGAGATCATAGGTTTGATGCTAGCAATTCTTCCCCCAATCAGCTCTGTTCCAGCACCACTTATGAGATCATAAGTTTGGTGTAATTCTCCATTTCCAGTTGAGTAATTTTGACGTGTAACACCTTGGACCCCATCATGATGGGTGACAACCATATCAAGCGGATATTGGCGTCATCAGGAATGACACGTAGCGGAGTACCCTACCAATATAATATGAATACCAAGAAGAGAGTTGTAACCACGAGGGAAGGCTTGGTGAGAGATGAGGAAGAGGTAGAGGATCTTCGGGCTGTGGAGCAAATTGAGAAAATATTGTCCACAATGTATGAGAGGAAAATGAGAGGTCCAAGAATAGGAGGAGAAGGCATCCATCTTATCCATATAAATGTCAGTGTGGAACCCATAAACCCATGTGCAACTAATACACCAAAGAGAACACCACCATTTAGACAACTGAAGTTCGAAGGAAGTCTGACAGCAAGAAGTACATCCACAGTAGGAGAAAAAACTGGAGGAGCCAGTTCAAGTAGCACTAGTCACGGAGGAGGAAGTAGTTCAGTATTCAGAATGGAAGGACACGATCCCACTATCAAATTAACAGAATTTTGAGGAGAAGCAGTAGAAGACCCTGAGAAGAATTTGTTCATTTGTGCAAATATCTGGGAGGAAAAATAGATCACGCTAAGAGACCACGAACTAGACTGGTACATGAGTCTAGACACAATAAGTGCCCCTGGTATGATGAGGATACTAGTAGACATTAAGAAGCTATTGATTAATGAGTTCTAGAAGCTGATCTCAGAGGATCAGTACATGAACGAGATGATCGAGATAAGACAAAAACCAGGAGAATATGTATGGGAGATTGACCAGAGATTCAAGTGACTAAAGGGAAAACTAAAATACCTTATGTCCAAGATGTAGCATCAGCACCTGTTTGTCAACTCACTACTCCCACACTTAAAATATCCCTTACGACAAAAAAAAATTCAGATGCAGGCAGAGCCTCTACGAGAAGGCTTGCAATTGGAAGAGAACTAGTACCAACAGACAGACCCCGCTATCAAGGAATTGAAGGAGAATTTGAAGAATTTAACATTTCATCTAAACCAGAATAAGAACAAGAACAAACTAGAAGTCATTTGGTGCACCTCATGCAGGATGGAAGGACACCAAAATAATGAATGCCCAACATTCACGTAGTATATGGCGACAGGTATGCCAAATATGCTACCATAGGGAGAATTATGGTGCGAAATATGCAAGAAACGGGGTCATGACCCTTATTAGTACAAGATGATGCAGAAATACCATACAGTTCCAAAGAATTCATATTGCACCTTTTGTAATTCGGTAGGTCACGACGATGCAGAATTATTGAGATAATGTGGGAAAGAACATCAGATGCATCTAGGGTACAGGCCGAAATGATGACTAGGCAAGTAGCGCCACAGTTCAATCAAACCCCAGCTCCATACAATACTATGTAGCAGCAGTACAATACTGCACAACAACCATACAATAATGTGTAGCCGCAATACTACCCAGCAAAGCCCCAATACAATCTCGCGCAGTATAATCAGGCACCACAATATAATGCATCGGGAGGTGACCGAGCATGCTACTGACGAGGAGGATGAGCCAGAGGAGGTTTCAGATGTGGTAGAGGACCAATCACGTGTCACAATTTTCAACAACCGGGACATTATGCATGGGAATGTCCACTTCCACCAGTAACTTGTATGTATTGTCGCAAATCGGACCATGAGACAGAGGAATGTCCAACACTACTAGTAAATATTCAAGAAAAGAGGAACCAGAACATTCAGAATGTCCAGTGGATTTCAGTCGAAGATAGGGATGATGGAAGAAACATTAATATAGTCACTCATGGAGGAACAAAAATAGGAAGTGACATAGTTCGACAGGACCCAACATGGAACCAATGGGTAAAAAAGAACATTGACCAAGAAAGCAGTTCGATGCTCCAAAAGAAAAGGAGACTTTTAAGGAAGACAGACAATAATTTTAGAAGGAGGACACAGTGTCGACTTCAACTGCGCAACCATTCAAGGAAGCCCCAAAATATGAGATGCCGCCATCATTGGATCATACCAACAAAATGCAACCCAAGGGGCAAGTAAGTACAATCAAAGGATTTTTTAAATCATGCGTGAAAGTGTTAGCGACATTTCCTGTCCTAGGCACAAGAGTATTTGTGTCTGCAAGTTGTACGAGGAGCGCCCAAGCACAGCATGGAAAAATCTCGTTTTAAGGCTTCCAATCAAGTAAGCGGGTGAAATTACATTGTCAACAGCCTAGATTCATCCATAAGAGCAGATCAACGAGCATCGAGATATTGGGGCTACCAGTTGACCGATATATAGCGTCAAAGAAAGCGACTATATGCCAAGACTAAATCCGGGTCGTCCGATCCAGCGACACATAGTGCGAGATCTAGTCGACATATCGGCGTTCGGGAGTTCAAAGGGTGAAAGTCCCTCATCATCTCACATCTCGAAACCCCGAACCCCGGAGTGTCGAAAGCGCCCAGAGTCGGGCCCGCAGTATCGTGAAGCAGCCTCATCCGTTCATCCATAGGAGACACCTAGTGCACGATTAGACTCCTCACCTTTTTTCCCATCGCGACTTCGAAATGCAAGGAACAGCTCCATCATATTCCTGATGCATGAGGTAATGGGAGTGTCCAAGACCTGGGCCCACAGCATCACCGAGTGAATTCAGGACCGTCAGATATAAGAGGGACGCGTGGTGCCCAAGTAAGCCATCTCGGCGTTTCACTCATCACAACTGTGGATGAGAAAGGATTAACTCCTTCCATTCATGAACGTCGAAATTTCTTTGGTAATAAACAGAGGGTCACAGCCCATGGTCACTTGGGAAGGAAAGGAGTTGTGCAAAGGAAGCCAAAGGTGTCGATTCTAGTCGCCGAAAGGGTCACTGCGATCTCCAAGTGCCCTTGGATCCGACCTCAATCCTAGTTTTCGCATGGACTAAATGAGGGTGAGAAGGGGTGTTTGAAACCTCTCCTCAGACATTAAGTGTAAGGTATGGATAATCTGGCAGGCGGTTTGCTCGAGAAGGTCCCGTGTACCCATTTTTCCAAAGGAGCCATGCGCAGTTAAGGTGAAGTCTGACAAAGAATACCCACTCAAATTTGGCTGAAGAGACACCAGTCTTGGGTGCACGATCGGCCAGAGTCTGCATGTGCAGACTGTCAGAAGACATGCAGATGCAATGTTTTTAATGCAGCGTCTTGTTATTGCTGTTGTGGTTGTTTTTTAGTATATGTAGGCGTTTTCACCATTTTTGTAAGCATCGATGGTTGAGCAAGGCTCCCGGTGGTAAACTTGAATGAACCACTGTTTTTCTGGTTATGTGTGGACTCTTAAGACTTCTTGTCTTATGAATGTCAGTTTTTCTTTGGCGTCTTTGTTTACACTGTATTAGAACGGCTTGGAATTGGAGAATCCAGTCGATTTTTTAACTATTATAGGATGATGTAGAGTTTGATCACTATAACAGTTGCATTGTTTCTAATTGGTCCCTGTGATTTTCTTAGCACTAAATGACTTGGAATTGGAGAATCCATTCAAGTCCCCCCTTTCAGTTTCTCGAAGCTCTGAACTAGAGGATCTCGCATTCAAAGTTTTTCTTCTACAAATTATTGAAAGGCCTGTTGCATGAGGTAGTTTGTCCACTCCTCTCACCAAGTCTTCAACCTGCTCATTTTCAAATCAACCCACTGATTGAAGTTAGATCAAGACCTCCTTTGTTCCTCGCATGCCGAACCCAGTCCCTGAGTTTGAGTGATATCTTCTCGAGTCTCTACCCATTTGATCACCCATTAAAACTATCGTGACATAAAACTGATGGGCGTCAGGCTTTGCTCCTGCTACAATCCAGGAGTGACTTCTAACACTAACAGAAAGTATTAAGTGATCTTTCATCTATGAAAATATTGAAAAACATATTAGATAAATGTAGCACCGAGACGGAAGAAAAGCTAGAACCAAAAATCGCCAATCACCTACACACACGAAGAAGAACAAGTAGGGAATTTAGACTAAATTCTAACATTGGGGATTTCAATATGGGAGACATTATAATAGACCTAGAATATAAAGTGAATGTGCTACCCAAGAAGACCTAGCAATGTATGGGAGAGCCAACACTGGGATACTCAAATGTCCAATTAAAACTGGCAAACCAGCATAGAGTCCTACCAATCGGTAGACTGAAAGGAGTGACAGTAGATCTTGATAGAGTGTGCACTAAAGAAGACATTGAAGTCATTGAAATAGTGGATGTCACAACACCTTACCCGACACTACTTGGTCTATATTGGGCATTTGACAACCAAACCATAATCAATTTGACAACCAGGAAAATGACATTTGAATCCAGAGAATACAGGGTCATAGCACCACTAGATCCATCGGAAGGGGAGAGGTTTATAGAACCCACTTTCCTAGACTTAGAGGAGTTTGACCAATTTACAGAAAAATTATGCATGATGAGGATTACATAAACCCAACTGCATACAGGGTACTTAGTTGGTAGAGCATTACTTCATGCGCAACAGACTCAAACACCGAGTTAGAAAACTGGCAGCAGAGACTACACGAAGTATCCACGTGAAGATGTTAAAGAATAGACCACGCAGTAAGATGGGTAGGCACAGAAATTAGAGAACCACCCAGTTTCCATGGACTGAAGGATTTGGAAACATTATTGACACAATACAAAGACAAAGTATTAGAAAACCAATGATTGTTATTACTTGACTTAGCACCTAAGGCCACACCCGCAAGATGGTGGGGCACACATAAAGAAACCATTACATACTGGTATCAATGTAAGCAACTACTGCTTATAAGGTTCGGCATAGAATAGGAATACAACAAACAATAGAAATACCAAGGACAAGAGGCACCAACGGAACACATGGCGAAGTGCAAAATGTTGTGGAAAATGACACCACCAGAGGAATGGCCTCATCACTTCATACATACTTTAGAGGGCATAATAGCAAACTGGTATACAGACCGGGAATTGTGCAAAGGAACTACAACATGGAGGACATTGCAACAGAAATTCACAATCACTTTCTAATTCGAGCATGAGAACCCCAACATAGACGCGGCTCTCAAATGAATCAGAGGAGTAATATTCATCAAAGAACCGGAAATAGAATTTATCAAAGAAGAGAAACAATGGAATAAATAGACAGTCAAGGAACTATTTTCATGTTATCATGTATAGGAGGAAGCACCAGAGGAAGATGACCCACGCGACATTCAAATCAAAGAATTAGAAATCAAAAGAGATGTGGAAGGACCACCCATAGAATCTGAAGTCATTTCCGCACCAATAAAGGTAAATAAAGTTAACATCGGGACAGTTGAGCAGCCCAAAATGGCCAGCATTGGAGACTACTAGGATGAGAAAATAATAGAAATAATCACAGAATTGTTACGCAAATACAACGACCTTTTTCCCACAACATTTACAAAGATGAAGGGTATAGCCAGAGAATTGGGAGAGATTAAGATACCACTCAGACCTGAAGTGAGACCTATTAACAGCGACCCTATAGAATGAACCCCATATATAAATAGAAAGTTAAAGATGAGATTGATAGGATGCTCGAAGCCAACATCATCAAACCAGTTGAGGAATCATAATGGATAAGACCGATGGTAGTACAGGACAAAAAACAAGGAAGAGGGATCAGGATATGCGTTGACTTGAGGAAGTTGAACGATGCATGTCTACATGACCCATTCCCTACACCATTCATGAACGAAGTGTTATAGAATGTGGGGGCACACGAAGCTTACTCATTCACTGATGGATTCTCAAGCTACCATCAGATTAAGATAACATAGGAGGACATACACAAGACCACATTTGCGATGGAATGGGGATCTTATCAGTACACAATCATGTTGTTTGGACTAAAGAATGCACCTGCAATATTCTACAGAGTGGTCATCACAACATTTAAGGAATTCATCCATCAGTTTCTCTAAGTATACCTGGATGACCTGACAGTTTACAGTCTATTGAAAAACCATGTGGAAGTGTTATGACTGATGTTAGAGAGATGTAGGTAGTGTCAGATATCACTGAACATCAAGAAATGCATATGTGGAACACCGTTTGGGATACTATGGGACATATAGTATGCAAACAAGGATTGTTAGTGGACTCATCCAAGATCATCGTCATTGTTAACTTACCTGCACCAAAAATAGTTTTCCAGTTAAGATAAAAGTTAGGGCACGCAGGATACTAAAGGAAATTCATTAAAGGGTATGCATAGATCACAACCCCAATGGAAAAACTATTAAAGAAGGATACAAAGTATCAATGGAACAACGAGTGTCAACATGGTCTGGATATGCTGAAGGAAAAGATGGTTACCGCACCAATATTAGTATTTCCAGACTGGGAAAATACATTCCATGTGCATGCAGATGCATCAGCGATAGCACTAGGCGCTATCTTAGAATAGCTAGGAGCAAGAGACTTGGACCATCTGATAGCATTCGCAAGCAGAAATTTATCAGACTCGGAACAGAATTATAACATGACAGAAAGAGAAGGCCTAGCTATGGTCTATGCACTAAAGAAGTTCAGACATTACCTATTGGGAAAACACTTTAATATGTTTACAGATCACTCAGCCTTGAAATACCTAGTCAACAAGCCAGTGTTGGGGGGGAGAATCTGTCGATGGTTACTGCTATTTCAAGAATTTTATTTTGAAGTAATAGTTAAAAAAGGGAAACTAAATGCAAGACCTGACCACCTATCCAGGATCACAAATGGAGAAGAACCTACGAATTTAGAAGACAACTTTCTGAATGCACAATTATTATTAGTACATATTGTTGATGACTACTTCGCAGAGATCATCCGGTACTTGATCACAGGTACTACGCCACAAGAATATACCACCACGTAGAAGAAGAACCTGGTAGTTCATGCAACTGACTATCAATTGATTGCAGGACACCTATACAAGATGGGTGCAGACAACATCTTGTGAAGGTACGTATTAGAGAATGAACGACCAACCATTTTAGCAGAAGACGATGAGGGAATCGCAGGAGGGCATTATGCAGGAAAAGCTATTGCACAGAAGGTACTACGTGCAGGACTATGGTGGCCAAGGATTCACAGGGACTCGAAAGAGTACTGTCAGAGATGTGATGTTTGTCAAAGGGTAGGCAAACCCAACAGAAGGGACGAGATGCCACTACGACCACAAGTAACATTATAGGCATTTGATAAATGGGCAATCAACTTTGTGGGACCAATTAACCCACTGGCCAAAAGAACAGGGGAAAGATACATTATCACTACGACGGAATACATAACAAGATGGGTGGAAGCCACAACAGTAAAAGATTGCAGCGCAGAGACAGCTGCACACTTCTTGTTTGAACAAGTCATCACTAGATTTGGGTGCCCAAGAGTTTTGATGAGTGACCAAGGCACACACTT
>CBVK0100455454.1:11583-27284 GCA_900067695.1 Picea abies
AAGAGTTTTGATGAGTGACCAAGGCACACACTTCATAAACAACACCATCTGCGCACTTCCTGAAGAGTTTGAATTTCATCACCATAAGAGCACACTGTACCACCCACAGGCAAATGGCACAGTAGAAGCCTTCAACAAAATTCTAGAGAACGCACTAACAAAGATCTATAACATCAACTGAAACGACTGGGACCTCCAAGTACTAGCAGTATTATGGGTGTATAGGACCACATGCAAAAATTTGACAGGGCACACACCATTCAATCTTGTCTACGGCCAAGAAGCAGTAGTTCCATTAGAATTTTTAGTACCCAGCTTACGCATAGCATCTATCACACAAATGACATAACGAGGCACACTACAGGAAAGACTAAATCAGTTATTGTCAATGGAGGAAGACCGAATCTTGGCATGATTCCATCAACAAGTGTAGAAAGCAAGAGACAAAGCTTGGCATGATTGACACATCAAGAAGAAAATGTTTAAGGAAGGAGATATAGTATTGCTCTACGACAGCAAGTCGTTTCAACACTCGAAGAAGCTCAAAGTGCATTGGTTAGGACCATATAAGGTAAAATCTGTCACAGACAGAGGAGATGTACATTTAATATATTTAGCAGGCACAGAACTCAAAGGAATGATCAACAGGAGCCGACTGAAGTTGTACAAGGATAGTCGACCACCCACCGCTCAGTAAAAAAAAAAAAAAAGNNNAAAAAAAAAAAAAAAGGCAACAAGACTCAAAAGCGCGCAGCACGCCAGAGATCGAAAGGCCACCGGATGTTCAAAACACAAATTCGGAAAAGGCATGAACAACGATTACATACAGAGGGAAAATAAGCAGGAAATGGGAATTCAGAAAAAGCAGTATGACAGGACAACCCTAAGAGGAATTAAAGCATGGAAAGGACCGATGGGACATCACATTAAACACGCCAGCAGGAGATGGAAAATCAAATGTAATGGAAAGTACAAAGCCACCGTAGATGCATTGAACCCACTGTTATGATGCATTAAACACATAATGGAGGAAGCACCCTCGACAAGCTTTGTGACTAGCCCATACAACACGCGAGCATGGGAGCGACTAGTCTATTTGTGAAAAGAAAACAAAGAAAGAGTAATAGCAACCGGAACGACCAGAGCGAAACCACATAACTCCCATAAGTTATTCAAACTAAGAAAACATTCAACATTCACCACTATGGCACCATCGAAGCTAGCAAAAGAAAGTTAGACAGCCAGACTAACCAAGGTTAAAACTAGGTCACGGGGACCGTTGGACAAGAACGAGCGACAGTAGCTCGAGATCGTCGACATCGATGAAATCCCATCCCTAGAGAGGACATCGGTGAACTATACACCAATATTCAGCAGGCACAAGCAGAGGCCATGAAACTAGATACGCCAGCAATGGCATAGGCGCCTTAGAACAAGGAAGTGAAAACCCAATAGGAAGTACATCCAAAAAGCACTGAAACAACCCTGGAGGTTAACAGAATGACACAAAATGTGGAAGCACCAACGCAACCAAACGAGTCACAAATGACCATATCAGGTCAACCAGCAGAGGATACCATTGTGAATGCCTCGGCTTGGCCAAAATGGTTGATGGGGGAACAAATGAAAGTTGTTGGAACTTCAAAGTAGCCACAGCAGCAGGAAGATAGAGTTCATATACTGAGCACACCCCGTAAGAAACCTGTGATAGAAATTTTTCTACCACACATACCAGTTGTGGTACAGGTAGAACCAGAGCTACTGAGTCATGCTGGGAAGCTCAAGTATTCTGACCATGACATATAAGATGAAACCAAGTTCCTGGAACTTTCACAAAGGGTCTTTATGTAGACCATAACCGTAAACCAACTTGGAGAAACAATTAGCGAGCCACACTAGTGGGCAGCTGGGTTGGAAAAAACAGGAATCTTAGGTTTGTTGAAGCTACCACATTTTGGCAGAGGCTAGTACGCGACAACATGCGTCAAGAAGTTCTTAGCAGTCACACATGGAGGGGACATATGGCTGGACAAACTCGCCCCCATAACTATTGAGCTTATCGCACAAATCACAGAGTTACCAACCCAGGGTATGGATCTCGTGTTGATTCAGGACGACAAATCCAAGGAAAAATCATTGGCAGAAGAAATATGGCACCGCCAGGGGAACGAGGGGCATCATAATCAAACGAATCAACAATGAAACTACACAATTTGGTGCAAATATATTAGCTTGCAAATTGCTTAGAAAATGTCGCAAAGAGGAAGTACCAGCATGAGTCATTGCAGTTGCAACTCAGTGCGCAGAAGGAACCTCTATGAGATGGGTGCCATATCTATTAAACTTATTTCAAGAGGACTACAAGGATGTGTAGGACCTAGGCACAGCGTTTCATTACTCATGGTTGATTACCCTAATAGCCTTCATGGGATGGTGAGAACCAGGGTATGTGATCTTTTGTACCAAACCACAACCAGTGGGAGCAAGATACCTATTACTGAGATCTGGGTCATAGGCCAGGCACAAGAGGGAGAACATAATCATATTCGAAGCATACTTACGGGATATACAAGAAGCTATCAGTCGATCATGGATAATAATACCAGAGGCTATTGCATGATATGCGGAAATCGCCAATTTATGGGCTACAAGATAGATAATGTGGATACAACCAAGGTAGGATTTAGATAAATAGTGGCTGCAGATGTGCTACTACATCACAGAGGGTGATATTGACATGGTCATCAGCGAATGGCCTGATGAATGGAGGATCCCAACCATTACCTGAGAAGTACTGGAAATAACAACAGAAGGAGAGGCAAAACAGGCGGAAACATAACCTGCAGAAATCCAAGTGCCCAAGAAACCACGAACAGGCCAAGGCAGGTCAACTCAGGTGGACAAAGGGTCCAAGTAGATAGGGACCCAGAAGGGGAAGAAAGATATTATATATCCAACCAACAGACAGCCAAAACAAGCTAAGGGAGTGCAAGAGACTGCTCCAAACCCCATCACATAGGAACCAGGGGGAAATAAGAGACCAGTTGTGTAGGAAGGAGGTTCGCGCAAGAAATCAAAGGTGCAATGAGCATCGCCAAACTATATGATCATGGAGGACGATGGGGAAATGATCGTCGGAATGGTCCAGGATTTCTTAGCAAAATATTTCGATCACGCAGTGCATCACAGGGATAAACTGCAAAAAGAGCTGGTAGAAATGGAACAGTTCCTTCAGAAATTTAGGGAATCACAGACAACAAGCAGCAATAGAGGCATAGATCCACTGATAATACAGACTAGAGAAAGAGTGGGGGTATAAAAATGAGACCCAGTCCACTCCATGCCACACGAAAACGCAACGATTTACATCAAACCTAGCATGTTGCACATGGATGAAATCATGGGGCAGACACCCCTGAAGGATTTGGACCACATCCAATTGGTTTTGACATAGATGTCATCAAAGGAACTACACAAATTTCAGGTTAGCATCGACCACGAGGTACAGTCTCGTGCACATAAAAACTTAGTCGAGCTACAACAAGCAACAAAGAAGCACGAGGCGCTGGAAAAAGTTTGTGAGCAGGCCAAGCTCAAAACTCAGGAGGAAAAAGAACGCAAGAATGAACTGAAATGAAGAGTGGGAGAAATTTTTGAGAAACTCCCAAGCACCGCACAAGGGAATGAACTCCCAGTAGTAGAAAAGATTGACCAGATTGTGAAGGCAATTGATCTGTATCAGAAGGAGATTCAGAATCTCCGTGAATAGCTCACACCAACCACTCCACTGGTAGTGAAGGAGCATAGGAAGCAGGAAGCAACAAAGAAGATGCAGGAGATGGAACAGCAGGTTACAACAGCAGCTGAATTGCTCGATAAAGCAGCGCAACTTTGGACAAGGTTGGAGGAGGATCCACAGGTCCAACGTTGGGACAAGGAAGAGGAAAGGATCAATGAAATGATCTAAGAACTCAAACAGAGGCACAAGACCATATGAATCCCAGAAAAAGTCAAAGGGATGCAGGAGATGAAGAAGATGCATGCATAACTTATCACTTCACAAACACAGAAACAGGAGTGTCAGCCCCAAATAGAGCCACTATAGGAATGGGTAGAAAAAATACTCACACAGGAAGAAGAAGCTAAAATGCAGATAGCATAAACCCAGACTGAATGTGTGGGATTGTTGAGCGATGAAGTGGCGGTTTAGGTAGTAGACACCCCCAAGGAGAAGACCGCACAAGCACTGACAAAAGCAGCAGAGCTCAAGGAAACGTTTCAGGCGACCTCCAAGGAGATTGAAGAAGCTTAGAAGGATTAGGTAACTCAACACGAGTCACATGTCAGTGTTGGGGGCCTGATGGCCCACCAAGCCAAAGTGGAAAGAAGTATGATTGTGAGAAAGAAAGCATGCAGAAATGGAAGTAACAGCTAGAAGGTAACATAGCATGCACGCATGCAAGAAAACGTGCACAAGGAAAGCGACAGCTGGAGGAAGAACAACACTTGTGTATGAGAGGAAGACCTAACATCGGTAGGGTTAGGGTTTTGGTAATACATTGTAAATGACTGAAGATCCAAATATATATAAATAGAGATACACAGGTATCATGGAGAGGTTGATTCGCTTTTGTATTAGTTCAGATTTTGTAATTTTCTATCATAGCTAGGTACGAATTGATACGTTATGTAATATGGTTATGGACCAATTTTGTAAGATGTTGAGCTAAGGGGAGGAGGAAGATCCGGGGATTAGATCGCAGGTTGTGGATCCTGGTGCGATCTAGTTCACCTCATATAGATATTACCTATCAGATGGAATTGTAAGCGTGAGGCATTGGAGATGCAGAACTACCATAATCAAAGAGCCAAGAGCCAAATCTTTGTTGGTGTATCCCAGGAGGGGGTGAACCACGGTAATATATGTGTAATGTGATGAATGCATGTATATCGTTATTTTCTTTTAGTAGTTAATTGTTATGCTTAATGAATGAACTAATACACTGTAATGGAATACGATTGTGTTGTTTAGGAAATAAACTGTGAAGGATATATGCACAACCGTGAGGACTAGTAGATTGCAACCACGATTCGTAGTAGATAGTTCGTATTAATAACCCCTTATCTCATACTCAATCCCAGGTTGTAAACACCTGAGTCTTACAGCCACCCATTTGAAGCTATCTTGGGTGACACTGCGCAGTGCACTCTGCGCACTGTGTTTCCTTGTAGTTTATCAGGAGGGCCGATAGTTTTAGAGGCTTTGTTGGAAACCTGAAATACATTAACCCTGGGTCAATAACTCAGACATTAAAATAAATAATTTAAACCAACATATCCCAATATGATTTCATACTTTCAAATGAAGAATTTTGATTTTCAAAAATCACCTTCATTCGGGATTAACCAAAATCAACCCCAAAATGATATGAATTTGATCAAAATGGGCCAAAGAATGCATAAACATTGTGAGATCTTGGGAACCCACCTATATCTCTCAAATGGATATTAAAAAATTATTTTATATTTTTAAACCCATAATTCCACTTCTTCCAAATAGCCTTCATTCGAGGCTGGTCAAACTTGGGCCTAGAATGACCCAAAGTTGAGAAAAAGGGGCCCAAGAACTACACGTCTTCTCCCGCAATCGGGACCACATGTACAACTCTCAAATGGGTATCCAAATATGATTTCATATTTGGAAATGAATAATTTTTCTTTTCAAAAATCACCTTCATTCAAGGTTAACCAAAATCAAACTTAAAATTATACGAATTTGATCAAAATGGGCCAACGAATGCCTCAACGTTACGAGGGCTCAGGAACCCACTTGCATCTCTCAAATGGGTATCAAAAAATTATTTTATATTTTTAAACACATAATTCCACTTTTTCTAAATAGCCTTCATGTAGGGATGGTCAAACTTGGGCCTAGAATGACCAAAAGTTGAGAAAAAGGGGCCCAAGAACTACATGTATTCGCTCACAATTAGGACCATCTGTACAACTCTCAAATGGGTATCCAAATATGATTTCATATTTGCAAATGAAAATTTTTTGTTTTCAAAAATTGTCTTCATTCTGGGTTAACCATAATCAACCCTAAAACGATACAAATTTGATCGAAATGGGCAAAAGAATGCCTCAACGTTGCAAGAGCTCGGGAACCCACCTATATCTCTAAAATGGGTATCAAAGAATGACTTTATATTTCTAAACCCATAATTCCACTTCTTCTAAATAGCCTTCATTCGAGGCTGGTCAAACTTGGGCCTACAATGACTCGAAGTTTAGAAAAAGGGGCCCAATAAATACACATCTTTGCTCGCAATTAGGACCATGTGTACAACTCTGAAATGGGTATCCAAATATGATTTCATATTTGCAAATAATAAAAAAAAAAAAATCAAAAATCACCTGTATTCAGGGTTAACCATAATTAACCTTAAAATGATACGAATTTCATCAAAATGGGCCAAAGAATGCCTCAACGTTACAAGCGCTCGGGAACCCACTTGCATCTCTAAAATGGGTATCAACAAATTATTTTATATTTTTAAACCCATATTTCCACTTTTTCTAAATAGACTTCATTCGGGGCTAGTCAAACTTGGGCCTAGAAAGACCCAAAGTTGAGAAAAAGGGGCTCAAGAACTACACATCTTTACTCTCAATTAGGACCATGTTTACAACTCTCAAATGGGCATCCAAATATGATTTCATATTTGGAAATGAAGAATTTTGTTTTCAAAAATCACGTTCATTCAGGGTTAACCAGAATCAACCCTAAAACGATATCAATTTGATCGAAATGGGAAAAAGAATGCTTCAACGTTACGAGCGCTAGGGAACCCACTTGCATCTCTCAAATGGGTATCAAAAAATCATTTTTGATTTTTAAACCCATAATTCCACTTCTTCCCAATAACCCTCATTCGAGGTTGGTCAAACTTGGGCTTAGAATGACCCGAAGTTGAGACAAAGTGGCCCAAGAACTACATGTCTTCGCTCACAATCATGACCATGTGTACAACTCTCAAATGGGTATCCAAATATCATTTCATATTTGAAAATGAAGAATTTTGATTTTCAAAAATCACCTTCATTCGGGGTTAACCAGAATCAACCCTAAAACAATATGAAGTTGATAGAAATGGGCCAAAGAATGCCTCAACCTTACGAGCACTTGGGAACCCACTTGCATCTATCAAATGGGTATCAAAAAATTATTTTATATTTTTAAACCCATTATTCCACTTCTTCTAAATAGCCTTCATTCGGGGCTGGTCAAACTTGGGCCTAAAATGACACCAAGTTGATAAAAAGGGGCCCAAGAACTACACGTCTTTGCTCGCAATTAGCATCATGTGTACAAACCTCAAATGGGTATCCAAATATGATTTCATATTTGCAAATGAAGAATTTTTCTTTTCAAAACTCACCTTCATTTGGGGTTAACCAGAATCAACCCTAAAACGATATGAATTTGAATGAAATGGGCAAAAGAATGCTTCAATGTTAAGAGAGCTCGGGAACCCACTTGCATCTCTCAAATAAGTATCAAAACATTATTTTTTATTTTTAAACCCACAATTCCACTTCTTCCAAATAGCGTTCAGTCGAGGCTGGTCAAACTTGGGCCTAGAATGACCAGAAGTTGAGAAAATAAGGCCCAAGAACTACATGTGTTCACTCGCAATCAAGACCACATGTACAACTCTCAAATGGGTATCCAGATATGATTTCATATTTTCAAATGAATAATTTTGCTTTTCAAAAACCACCTTCATTCAGGGTTAACCAGAATCGACCCTAAAACGATACGAATTTGATCCAAATGGGAAAAAGAATGCCTCAACGTTACGAGTGCATGGGAACCCACTTTCATCTCTCAAATGGGTATCAAAAAATTATTTTTTATTTTTAAACCCATAATTCCACTTCTTCTAAATAGCGTTCATTCGAGGTTGGTCAAACCTGGGCCTAGAATGACCCGAAGTTGAGAAACATGGGCCCAAGAACTACACATCTTCGCTCGCAATCAAGACCACATCTACAACTCTCAAATGGGTATCCAAATATGATTTTATATTTTCAAATCAAGTGTTTTGCTTTTCAAAAATCATCTTCATTCAGGGTTAGCCAGAATCAACCCTAAAACAATACGAATTTGATTGAAATGGGACAAAGAATTCCTCAACGTTACGAGTGCTCAGGAACCCACTGGCATCTCTCAAATGCGTATCAAAAAATTATTTTATATTTTTAAACCCATAATTCCCTAGAATCAACCCTAAAACGATACGAATTTGGTCGAAATGGGGCAAAAAATGCCTCAACGTTGTGATAGCTCGGGAACCCACCTATATCTCTCAAATGGGTATCAAAAAATTATTTTATATTTTTAAACCCATACTTTCACTTCTTCCAAATAGCCTTCGTTCAAGGCTGGTCAAACTTGGGCCTAGAATGACCCGAAGTTGAGAAAAAGGGGCGCAAGAACTACACATCTTCTCCCGCAATCGAGACCACGTGTACAAGTCTCAAATGGGTATCCAAATATGATTTCATATTTGGAAATGAAGAATTTGTCTTTTCAAAAATCACTTTCATTCGGGGTTAACCAGAATCAACCCTAAAATGATATGAATTTTATCGAAATGGGCCAAAGAACGCCTCAATGTTACGAGCTCTCGGGAACCCACTTGCATCTCTCAAATGGGTATCAAAAATTTATTTTATATTTTTAAACCAGTAGTTCCACTTTTTCTAAATAGCCTTCATTAGGGGTTGGTCAAAATTGGGCCTAGAATGACCCAAAGTTGAGAGAAAGAGGCCCAAGAACTACACGTCTTCGGTCGCAATGAAGACCACGTGCACAACTCTCAAATGGGTATCCAAATATGATTTCATTCGAGGTTAACCAAAATAGACCCTAAACGATACGGATTTGATCGAAATGGGAAAAAGAATGCCTCAACGTTATGAGCACTCTGAAACCCACTTGCATCTCTCAAATGGATATCAAAAAATTATTTTGTATTTTTAAACCCATAATTCCAATTCTTCCAAATAGCCTTCATTCGGGGCTGGTCAAACTTGGTCCTAGTATGACCCGAAGTTGAGAAAAATGGGCCCAAGAACCACACGTCTTCGCCTGGACTCAAGACCACGTGTACAACTCTCAAATGGGTATCCAAATATGATTTCATATTTGCAAATGAAGTATTTTTCTTTTCAAAAATCATCTTCAATTGGGGTTAACCAAAATCAACCCTAAAATGATAGGAATTTGAGTGAAATGGGCCAAAGAATGCCTCCACGTTACAAGTGCTCGGGAACCCACTGGCATCTCTCAAATGTGTATCAAAAAATTATATTATATTTTTAAACCCATAATTCCAGTTCTTCTAAATAGCCTTCATTCAAGGCTTGTCAAACTTGGTCCTGAAATTACCCGAAGTTGAGAAAAAGGGGCCCAAGAACTACACGTCTTCGCTCACAATTAGGACTATGTGTACAACTCTCAAATGGGTATCCAAATATGATTTCAGATTTGAAATAATGAATTTTTCTTTTCAAAAATCACCTTCATTCAAGGTTAACTAGAATGAACCCTAAAAAGATACAAATTTGATCGAAATGGGAAAAAGAATGCCCGAACGTTACAAGCGCTCGAGAAACCACTTCCATCTCTAAAATGGGTATCAAACAATTATTTTGTATTTTTAAACCCATAATTCCACTTTTTCCAAATAGCCTTCATTCGGAGCTGGTCAAACTTGGCCCTAGAATAACCCGAAGTTGAGAAAAACGGGACCACGAACTACACGTCTTCACTCGCAATCAAGACCACATCTACAACTCTCAAATGGGTATCAAAATATGATTTCATACTTGTAAATGAAGAATTTTACTTATCAAAAATCACCTTCATTCGGGGTTAAGCAGAATCAACCGTAAAACGATACTAATTTGATCGAAACGGGCCAAATAATGCCTCAATGTTACGAGTGCTTGGGAACCCACTTGCCTCTCTAAAATGGGTATCAAAAAATAATTTAATATTTTTAAACCCATAATTCCACTTCTTCTAAATAGCCTTCATTCGGGGTGGTAAAACTTGGGCCTACAATGACATGAAGTGGAGAAAAAGGGGCCCAAGAATTACACATCTTCTCTCACAATAAGAACCACGTGTAAAACTCTCAAATGGGTATCCAAATATGATTTCATATTTTCAAATGAAGAATTTTGTTTTCCAAAAATCACCTTCATTCGGGATTAACCAGAATCAACCCTAAAATTATACGAATTTGATCGAAATGGGAAAAAGAATGCCTCATTGTTACGATCACTCAGGAACCCACTTGCATCTCTCAAATGGGTATCAAAACATTGTTTTGTATTTTTAAACCCATAATTTCACTTCTTCCGAATAGACTTCATTCGGGACTGGTCAAACTTGGGCCTAGAATGACCTAAATTTGAGAAAAATGGGCCCAAGTACTACACGTCTTAGCTCAAAATCAAGACCACGTGTACAACTCTCAATGGGTATCCAAATATGATTTCATATTTGAAATGAAGAATTTTTCTTTTCAAAAATCACCTTCATTCGAGGTTAACCAGAATCAACCCTAAAACGATACGAATTTGATCGAAATGGGACAATAATGCCTCAACTTTACAAGTGCTCCGGAACCCACTTGCATCTCTCAGATGGGTATAAAAACATTGTTTTGTATTTTTAAACCCATAATTCAACTTCTTCCAAATAGACTTCATTCGGGACTGGTCAAACTTGGGCCTAGAATGACCTGAAGTTGAGAAAAATGTGCCCAAGAACTACACGTCTTAGCTCAAAATCACGACCACGTGTACAACTCTCAATGGGTATCCAAATATGATTTCATATATACAAATGAAGAATTTTTCTTTTCAAAAATCACCTTTATTCAGGGTTAATCAGAATCAACTCTAAAATTATACAAATTAGATCGAAATGGGAAAAAGAATGCCTCAACATTACGAGCACTCGAGAACCCACTTGCATCTCTCAAATGGATATCAAAACATTGTTTTGTATTTTTAAACCCATAATTCCACTTCTTCCAAATAGCCTTCATTCGGGACTGGTCAAACTTGGGCCTAGAATGACCCGAAGTTGATATAAAAATGGCCCAAGAACTACACGTCTTCGCTCACAATAAGGACCACATGTACAACTCTCAAATGGGTATCCAAATATGATTTCATATTTGCAAATGAAGAATTTTTATTTTCAAAAATCACCTTCATTTGGGGTTAACCATAAAATGATATGAATTTGATCGAAATGTGAAAAAGAATGCCTCAATGTTACGAGCGCTCGGAAACCCACCTATGTCTCTCAAATGGGTATCAAAGAATTATTTTATATTTTTAAACCCATAATTCAACTTCTTCCAAATAACCTTCGTTCGAGGTTGGTCAAACTTGGGCCTAGAATTACATGAAGTTGAGAAAAACGGGCCCAAGAACTACATGTCTTCTCCAACAATCAGGACCACATGTACAACTCTCAAATGGGTATCCAAATATGATTTCATCTTTGTAAGTGAAGAATTTGTCTTTTCAAAAATCACCTTCATTCGGGGTTAACCAGAATCAACCCTAAAACAATAAAATTTTATCGAAATGTGCCAAAGAATGTCTCAACGTTACGAACGCTCGAGAACCCATGTGCATCTCTCAAATGGGTATCAAAAAATTATTTTATATTTTTAAACCCATAATTCCACTTTTTCTAAATAGCCTTCATTCAGGGCTGGTCAAACTTGGGACTAGAATGGCCCAAAGTTGAGTAAAAGGGGCCCAATAATTATGTGTCTTCGCTCACAATTAGGACCACGTGTACAACCCTCAAATGGGTATCTAAATATGATTTCATATTTGCAAATGAAGAATTTTTATTTTCAAAAATCACCTTCATTCGACGTTAACCAGAATCGACCCTAAAACGATATGAATTTGATCGAAATGGGCCAAAGAATGCCTCAACATTACGAGCGCTCGGGAACCCAGTTGTATCACTCAAATGGGTATCAAAAAATTATTTTGTATTTTTAAACCCATAATTCCACTTCTTCTAACTAGCCTTCATTCGAGGTTGGTCAAACTTGGGCCCAAAATGACCTCAAGGTTAGAAAAAGGGGCCCAAGAACTACATGTCTTCACTCACAATTAGGACCACATGTACAACTCTCAAATGGGTATACAAATATGATTTCATATTTACAAATGAAGAATTATACTTTTCAAAAATAACCTTCATTCGGGGTTAACCAGAATCAACCCTAGAAAAATACGAATTTGATCGAAATGGGCCAAAGAATGTCTAATCGTTACGAGTGCTCAGGAACCCACTTCCATATCCCAAACGGGTATAAAAAAATTGACTTATATTTTTAAACCCATAATACCACTTCTTCCAAATAGCCTTTGTTCAAGGCTAGTCAAACTTGGGCCTAGAATGATCCGAACCTGAGAATAAGGGGACCAGGAACAACACATCTTCACTCGCAATTAGGACCGCGTGTACAACTCTCAAATGGGTATCCAAATATGATTTCATATTTGCAAATGAANNNAAATATGATTTCATATTTGCAAATGAAGAATTTTTCTTTTCAAAAATCACATTCATTCATGGTTAACCATAATCGACTCTAAAATGATACGAATTTGATCGAATTGGGCAAAAGAATGCCTCAACGTTACGAAATCTCGGGGACCCAACTACATCTCTCAAATGGGTATCAAAAAATTATTTTGTATTTTTAAACCTATAATTCCACTGCTTCCAAATAGCCTTCATTTGGGGCTGGTCAAACTTGGGCCTAGAATGACCCGAAATTGAGCAAAAGGGGCCAAAGAACTACACGTCTCCATTCGCAATCAAGAACACGTGTACAACTCTCAAATGGGTATCCAAATATGATTTTGTATTTGCAAATGAAGAATTTTTCTTTTCAAAAATCACCCTGATTCAGGGTTAACCAGAATCAACCCTAAAACGATACGAATTTGATCGAAATGGGACAAAGAATACCTCAACGTTACGAGTGCTCAGGAACCCACTTAAATCTCTCAAATGACTATCAAAAAAATATTTTGTATTTTTAAACCCATAATTTCACTTGTTCTAAATAGCCTTCATTCAAGACTGGTCAAACTTTGGCCTAGAATGACACGAAGTTGAGAAAAAGGGGCCCAACAACTACACGTCTTCGCTAGAAATTAGGACCACATGTACAAATCTCAAATGGGTATCCAAATATGTTTTCATATTTGTAACTGAAGAAAAAAAAATTCAAAAATCACCTTCATTTGGGGTTAACCACAATCGACCCTAACAGGATACGAATTTGATCGAAATGGGCAAAAGAATGCCTCAATATTACAAGCGCTCGGGAACCCACTTGCATCTCTCAAATGGGTATCAAAAAATTATTTTGTATTTTTAAACCCATAATTCCTTCTCTTCCAAATAGCTTTCTTTCAGGGCTGGTCAAACTTGGGCCTAGAATGACCCAAAGTTGAGAAACATTGGCCCAAGAACTACACGTCTTCGCTCACAATCAAGACTATGTGTACAACTCTCAAATTGGTTTCCAAATATGATTTCATATTTGAAAATGAAGAATTTTGCTTTTCAAAAATCACCTTCATGCAGGGTTAACCATAATCAACCCTAAAACGATACGAATTTGATCGAAATGGGCCAAAGAATGCCTCAACGTTACGATCGCTCGAGAACCCACTTACATCTCTCAAATGGGTATCAAAAATTATTTTATATTTTTAAACCCATAATTCCACTTCTTCTAAATAGCCTTCATTCGGGGCTAGTCAAATTTGGGCCTAAAATGACCCAAAGTTGAGAAAAATGGGCCCAAGAACTACTTGTCTTTGCTCGCAATTAGGATCTCATGTACAACTCTCAAATGGGTATTCAACTATGATTTCATATTTGCAAATAAAGAATTTTTCTTTTCAAAAATCACCTTCATTTGGGGTCAACCAAAATCTACTCTAAAATGATACGAATTTGATTGAAATGGGAAAAAGAATGCCTCAACATTACGAGCGCTCAGGAACCCAACTACATCTCTCAAATGGGTATCAAAAAATTATTTTGTATTTTTAAACCCATAATTCCACTTCTTCCAAATAGCCTTCATTTGGGGTTGGTCAAACTAAGGCCTAGAATGACCGAAAGTTGAAAAAAAGGGGCCCAAGAACTACACGTCTCCACTCACAATCAAAACCATGTGTACAACTCTCAAATGGGTATCCAAATATGATTTTATAGTTGCAAATGAAGAATTTTTCTTTTCAAAAATCACCTTCATTCGGTGTTAACCAGAATAAACCCTAAAACAATATGAATTTGTTAGAAATGGGACAAATAATGCCTCAATGTTACAAGCACTCGAGAACCCACTTGCATCTCTCAAATGGGTATGAAAAAAATATTTTATATTTTTAAACCCATAATTCCACTTGTTTTAAATAGCCTTCATTCGAGGCTGGTCAAACTTGGGCCTACAACGACCCGAAGTTGAGAAAAAGGGTCCCAAGAACTACACATATTCACTCGCAATTAGGACCACATGTACAAATCTCAAATGGGTATCCAAATATGATTTCATATTTGTAAATGAAGAATTTTTCTTTTCAAAAATCACCTTCATTCAGGGTTAACCAGAATCGACCCTAAAACGATATGAATTTGATCGAAATGGGCAAAAGAATGCCTCAACGTTACGAGCACTTGGGAACCCACTTGCATCTTTCAAATGGGTATCAAAAAAATATTTTGTATTTTTAAACCCATAATTTCACCTCTTCTGAATAGCCTTCATTTAGAGTTGGTCAAACTTGGGCCTAGAATGACCTGAAGTTGATCAAAAGGGGCCCAATAACTACACGTCTTCGCTCGCAATCAAGACCACATGTACAAATCTCAAATAGGTTTCCAAATATGATTTCATATTTCAAATGAAGAATTTTTCTTTTCAAAATCACCTTCATTCGAGGTTAACCAGAATCAACCCTAAAATGATACGAATTTGATCGAAATGGGCCAAAGAATGCCTCAACGTTACGATCGTTGGAGAACCCACTTGCATCTCTCAAATGGGTATCAAAAAATTATTTTATATTTTTAAACCCATAATTCCACTTCTTCTAAATAGCCTTCATTCGAGGCTGGTCAAATTTCGACCTAAAAAGACCCAGAGTTGAGAAAAAGGGGCCCAAGAAATATACGTCTTCGCTCGCAATTAGGACCAACTGTACAACTCTTAGATGGGTATCCAAATATGATTTCATATTTGCAAATGCATAATTTTGCTTTTCAAAAATCACTTTCATTCAAGGTTATCCAGAATCGACCCTAAAACGATATGAATTTGATCGAAATGGACAAAAGAATGCCTCAATGTTACGAGTGCATGGGAACCCACTTGCATCTCTCAAATTGGTAACAAAAAATTATTTTTCATTTTTAAACCCATAATTACAATTCTTCCAAATAGCCTTCATTCGAGGCTGGTCAAACTTGGGCCTAGAATGACCCGAAGTTGAAAAAAATGGGCCCAAGAAGTACACGTCTTCGCTCGCAATCAAGACCACGTGTACAACTCTCAAATGGG